>JAKELI010000380.1:0-46161 GCA_021525025.1 Lactarius hengduanensis
AACAGCCTTGAGCGGTACCCGCCCAGGGTTTCCATCATCGGTAAAGCTCTTGTCACGAGTGTCACTTATACGCTTGCGAACTGCTTGGGACTTTCCACGCTGACGCGAAGTCTCTTCAACATCCGTCTCGCCCGAAGAGTCGTCCGCATAGAGAGGTATTTGAACGCGCGGATGACGTGCAGAACGAGAGGAGGGACCAGGAGCCATTGCGTTCTCACCTGATGCTCAGAGCTGAAGAAGTAATAGCAGGCGACAACAGGGACAGTCTAAGTATCCCGATTCAGAGTAGTGTCCTTGCTGAGGTTGGTACAGTATTAGGCCCCAGTGCCGTTGGTCTCTGAATTATTCCTTCGTCTTGCCTATTATAATTATTAGGATTCAGACCGTCGTGAGATTATTGTTTGAGACTGTAACTTCAAGTTCCCAAAAAGTTAAATCACAATTTTCAGCACTTAGAACGTACAGCAAGCATGGCCAGCCAGGGAGGAGGGAAGTCTAAGAGAGACGGTCGCAGCAGCGGGTCAGGGAGTGGGGAAGAGGCTGCCCATCGACCGACTGCGCCTTACAACCTATTGTAATCGCTAAGGTAATCGCGTGGCCTTTCTTGTAATGTATCTTGTAATGTATCGTGAATTTCTTATAATGGATATTGTAATCATGTGAATTTCTTCTAATTGATTGCAGTCGCGTGACTTTCTGATAATAATTTATAACTCCCAACAGATCTTGTAATCTTATTCTAAGGACATTACATGATCCCGCCATGCTTTGTAATTATCTTAAATTGTCATTATAAACCGGACCGGATTATAATGTGTTCCGGAATTTTGCGACACTGAACACACAATGAACATTGAATTATATCTAGGACCCACATCATTCATCTCGCGGTCAGGCACTGGGCCCTTGACCGGGCTTGGGGATCAGTGAAAACCCAACTGTAACACTCTCAGAAAAAGCAGACAGCATGTGAGCAATTCCCCCAATGGTTTCTCTGGGCTGTCACTTGATAAATGCTGCAGGTTCAGATGGTTGCTGCATGTTGGACATCTCGCGCCGATGCTTCCCCATGGTATTTTGGACCACTTTCCAGAAACGCTGGATCAAACATGGGAACACACGTCCCTTAGGATCGACAAAGTGAAGCGACAGTTTGCGCACCAGCTCTTCGAATCACGTTAGGTAGCGTCTGTTATCGCATTGAGGAGCTTGCAGAGATTCTAGCAGTCCGATTCGACGTAGGAGCGTCTCCACAGTTCAATACAGGCTGGCGACTTGGCAATGCGGAAGAAGCCGTACTTTCTGCATGCCCAGTCTCGTCGCTGTCACCAACGTCAATGGGCCTCGAATCGTTCGGTAACTTCAGTTTGCCCACTTTAGAGTTCCTGACAGCGGATTGCCTTGCTAGAGCGAGCGAGGATCCCTCGCGCTATCACATCGTCCCTCACTTGGCACATGCCAATCTCGCACAAGCCTCCCTTGGTGCCTTCAGCTTGACGACCACATCGACAAAGACAGCATTAAGAACTTTTCTGCTCGTCGACTACGCCGCATGACTCTAGTTCGAACACGGTCAATTCGAGGCTGTGTCATTGACCATCCGAGATGCCACGGAACCCCTGTTTGATCGAGCGAAGCCACACCTCTCTGTGTGGGTCTGGGCATACGACATTGGTCTGGATAGCTCTGCAACCCGACTTCCCATGATTCGTCACCAATACTCAACAACTTAACAGCTCAACACCGCATACCGCGCGCTCTTAGTCACATCCCCAGCAAGGCCATTGGCAAAGGCCAAGGAACACGTCAACGAAGATGTGTTCTATGGGAGGGTCGTTTCTATAGTAGGTTACAAACTCGCATCCAAGCCTGGGCCCCCAGTGTCACTAAGTGTGATCAAATTGACAGTGACGACTGAGGGAATATAGTGTAGGTTCGTCACTCGCCTCTAAGTCGTACGGACTATCCAGGAAGCAATCTCAGGCTGGGAACTACCGCTCGAGTCAGGCACGGAGAGCGCTGAGTGCGGCTTTCTAGAAACTGGCGCGCTTGCATCTGCGCGGAAATGCGGTCCATGGCGATGGGGAAACGCGACACGATAAGGAAGCCGTGGTAGTATTCTCTAATTTCCGTTTCAAAGGATCTGTGTGTACGCGTGATCCGCGACGAGCCTGTCAAAGTCCATGAGTGACCATTCCAATATGGCTCCCGAGTATCGAGCGATGATTTCTGCCCTGAAGTCATCTTAGATGTGTGCGAGATCGCTAAACCTGCACGCTGTCTTCCACAGCACCTCCGAGCAACGCTCTCTTCTTCTCTTGCGATCTGAAATACGAGGCTTAGGAACTTCGGGTTGTCAAAATAGCCCCAGATCTTGCGAGGATCTGTAGGGTCGAGTACTAGCGTGGCAAGTCTTGAAATGGCACCACGCAATTTTCTGAGGGTGTTGCTCCAGTAACTTGGTCACTTATGCAGAGAGGCACTTGCGCCGAAACAGACGTGAAATTTGACCGCTAGCGCCCGTAAGGGAGCGATGTGCCAGGGTTGACACGTTGACAGAGGACAACGCTGGTTGCTAGGGGCGATACGATGACCTGTGCTTGAGGGTCTTGGAGTGAATCGCGGTGGATACCAGAATGTCGAGCCTGGGAGCACGGTGCTATGGGAAACCTCCGAACAAACCCCAGGGGTGGTGTGAAGCGTCATGAGCGGTTTTGCAGGCCACCGTGCGCCGTGCGGCGCTAGATGTCGTACTGTATATGTACAGGGCCGCCGTGATCGCGAGCACATCGGAGTTGAATTGCCGCCCGCACGTGTGGCGAACCGGAAATAGAAACAGCGCATGGAGGTGGTCGAAGGAGAGCGGAAGCGATCGCTCACGCTTCCGCGCAGCGCGTAACTTCGCAGATGTAGCTGCCAGGGTCGGGGGATGCGTCGCAGTTGAGTCGCTACGGCCGCGCGCGAGTGCGGCAAGCTTGGGGATGCAAACTATGAGCTACACTGAGCGCTCTGAAGTTGGAACACAGGGGAGATCCCCTCTTGTTGTGAAAGTTGTCAGTGCATGAAATATATGCAGAAGGAGTAGGAATCCGGCTTCAGTAAGCTAGGGATCAGGGGACAACTGAAACACATAGGACACTGTATGTACAAGGAAGGTTTGGGTGTGCGCTCACAGCGCGGGAATTCAGCGAAGCGCGGGAAGGGGGCGAGCGCGGAGATCATGGAAAGGGATAGGGCTGTGAACTGCAAATTCGGTGTTTTCAGGGGCCAGGGAGTAGGCATACTCAGGCTACATCAACACTCGCGCGGGGTGCCGGCTCGCTACAGTTGATACCTGTTAGGTGACTGGGTATATGCGTTGGTTTGGTTTTCGCCGATCATGCATTGCCCCGATTCCCACTATGGGAGTAAGTATAATACTCAAGCGGTTGAAGGAGCCCGGCCTTCGTGTCAAAAAAACGTGTGGGAGAAACATACTATAATAGGAGGGTGAGCTGGGTCCTCCTTGTGCACGTGACATAGCAAACTTGGCAACCTACTCCGATCTGGGTGCAAGTTGTCCCAAGACTGTTTCACAATCCGTCTAATTCGCCTCAGGCTTGCCTGTGGCTTGAGTTTCCACGCGCAACTTAGAGGTCTTCCTTACAGTATAATGACCCGCTTATCAACTGCAACTACTCCTGTTCCCGTGATATATCAGACGGCCTGATCGCACTAGCCAGTCTGAGTCGAGAAGCGAAGTGGTCAATGATAATCCAAGACGCAAAGGGTTGCTTTTTGAAGTGGAGGAGTGTCCTCTGGACAAGAAACCTACGGCCGCTATCGATCAACGACCGCCATCGTACACCTCTGCTTGACTTCTTCACCAGTCTCCACATATCACCACCTCCGGAGCGCCTTGCACCCTATCCAATCAGCCGTCGTATGCATCACCTATCTTCAAGTTTTTGCCCTCGTCGGTCACCTCCTATGTCCTCCCGAGACAACTTCTATACTCTCGAAGCAGCACATATCCAGTATTTGTATTCGAGAACACACACCTTCAGTGTAATATAAGCGCCAATGGACTGGGCATGTACAGCGACGTGAGACAAGTGTGCATCAATGCATTAACTTAAGTTATGGGGTGATGACTTGTGATGACACGCGAAGGGAATCTGAGAACAAGGAGGTATGTTATATTAGGGTGACTCTAGCACATTATACACACAGTACATACGCGTGCAACAACCAAGTCTACTGTAAAACAGACATTAAGACGGTGATATAATAGGGTAGGTAGATCGATGAGCGCGCATTACTAGTAGTACAGTAAGTAAGTGTCAACGTAAATCCACTCAGTCAGAGAATAACCTTTGATAACGATTTCACTATATCTGGTGTCTCAAAGCTGCGAAGTAGTTCGTAGGTATCAATGAACTTGACCATATCGTGGCCCCGGAGGTCGTGAATCCCTGCCGTGACTGCTGGGCAGAGCTCGTCGCTGTGAGCCTTCAGAAGATGGGCTTTTATTTTGTAGGCACGAGTCCACTGATAGTGGCAGAGAGGGCATTGGCGCGGCGGGTCGTGTATGTCCCTGACATGTCGCATGATATCTTGAAGCCGTTTGAACGTCATTTTGCAAGGTCCACAGCCGTACTGCTTTCCACCAAACGCATTACCATGCTTGGGCGGCTCGGCCTTCTGGGCATCTGTAAACGACGTGGCTTCGGGGCCCAGAGATGAGAACTGGGCCTCGCATGCTTCGTCGTATGGCGAACCACGTGGTCGCTGCTGATGCAAAACGGATCCGAACTGTAATTGTATGGCAGTACCGACGGCCTAGATACGCCAGCGTCAGCGAGTTCGAATCCCTGGACGTAAAGGGTCTCCTCACCCGAGAATGTGTCGCAAAGGTTCTCCCATGAGGGCTCAGCATATCCGCATCCTCTAATCCCCAGAGGTGAGGGCTCGCGCATGGGGGGATTGAAGACATTTTAGGATATGGAGACACAATCGGAGGGTGAGTATGAATAGGCCTACACCCATGCCGGTCGTGTGGGTTATAAGATTTTGAAGTACATAGGCGCCTCACCGCGTATCTGCCGCTGAACCTGTTGTGCACATTTGTTTTCTTGAAAAATTTGAAGACGGCAACACCGCACTGGGCAGGGGTACTCCTAGTTGCACGCCATGGTTTGGGACGTTCATTTCGCAGTTGCGACCGAATGCCAGTGGCACCACCTTGTTATGTGGTCACGGTAGCGCCTCCTCCTGGAGCTAGAGTTCAATTCCAAACTGGTACTCGCTAGGTTACCCGCTTTTCCAACTAGTCTAAAGGGTAAATTCATTGTATGAGCGACAATGGTGTAGTGAACAGTAAACCGGTAAACTGTCACCGTTGCTATTTCTTAACCGAGACATGACGATGGTGCTGCGTCAACGCCAGAAGTTTTTTTTCCGCTGGAGGGATTATTCGTCGTTAGATGGCCTCCCCTCAGAACTCCGATGAAGGGGGACGTAATAGCTCAGTAGCGATGGGTCCGTGACTATGCGAAGGCTGTGCCAATGGGTCGTCCACAATTCCTTGTGTGCTTCCGTGCACATGAGACATTTCTAGAGAAAACCAGAGGGTTGGTCAGCTAGGTGGAAAGTATGGTGAAGGTGGGGCAAGCAGGGCAAGAATCGAGGAGAGGCATCCTCCTTGTATCTGTCGAGGGTCGCATGCTCTACCCTGACGCCACATTCCCGCCACTGCCCATGATTCCTGTCACGCCGCTTACTGTTGGAGGAGTACCAGAGTTGGACTCGCATTGCAACAACAATTTCACTGTCATTCGATCGTACTCGCATTTATTGCTACTTTCAACGAGCGAAACTTGAATGTATGACGTTTGGCATTTAATTATCACGTACCACACAGCGACATTTGCACTCGTGGCACGCAAGATGACACGATGACGCGTCGTGACGTCCACAGTTCTCTTGTTAACACCAGGCACCTGCAACACTGGGATTCAACTCATAATGAAATTTCAAAAGAAAAAAAACTTGAAACAAGACGCACTGCGGCACTGCCCGCGGCCGGCTCACGAAAGGCACTAGTTCCTGTGTCGTACATCCTAACTCTCCTTGTTGACTGCCTGTGCCACAAGCCTGTCATCTCCCTAGTCACGTCAGCAAACCGAGAAGCGACGGGCGGCTCAACGCAACAAGCAATCCCGCCGGGGAGTTAAGTGTGCCACACCGTGACCGCAGTACGGGAGATCGACTCGGCTCCGACGGAAGAAAGGGCTGCCGCTTGTAGGTAGGAGAAATGAAGGTGGGAACCAGGAGGGCAAAGCGTGAGTGGGCAGACGGGAGGCTGAAAGCTCGCGCGTGGTGACACAACCGGCGTCTCAAAACGGGATCCCGTCGAACACATGTCTGCGCTTTTTGCAGAAATATTCTTCATCGACTTACCACCTGTAGATGTTTGACTGGTCTTCATAGACGACCCACTACTAGCGCCCGTGAAAGTGTGGCAACCGGTTGCGATTGGTTACGACTACGGAGGTGGTGTCACTGCTAGCGAAGACACCAGGCTCAACACTGCAGCGCTACAGCCTCAGCGCTCAGCGCTCCCCCAGCTACTGGCACCGGATACATCAAGTGGCCGTGGCTGGTGATCGAATATCTTTTTCCCAGTATTCACGGTCCATTGACATCAAGCTAGTCACCAGTCCGTAATATGAAAATGTCGTGTATCGCGGGTTTCACCTTCATGACGGACGGTCACAGACACGAGGCGGCTAACCCCGAATGAATCCATGACATCATCATCACCACCTCGTATCGTTTCCCACTGTATCTTATCGCGCGCTAAAAAAAAAAAAACCCCTGTTGCCAGGAACTGGGGACAATTGACTATGGGCGAATCTGCAGCCGATGATGTTGGCGTGAATAGGAGCTGACCGTTGACTATTTTTTAGTAGATAGACCCAGGGGTTACAGGGAGAACATCAATCACAGTATAAGTCAACGAACGTGGGAGCGCGCGCCCGTGCGTTATCATCAAAACTCAACCGTGAACTGTGGTAGCTCCTTGGGTCCCACTCTAACACGTCAGGCGAGCTACAGCTTACGGCGCGTCTTTTCTCTGCGCGTCTGAGCTGCTGAGGCCGTATGATAGAAGTTGTGCGGGTCTTTGCTCTTATGGGGACGGGGAAAATAGTAGCCACAATCCAGGACTCCGTGATCGGTGCCGCGAACAACGCCGTTGCAACGTGCACAAGTGACCATCATGATGTGGTCCCGGGTCGAATCAGGCTGGCCATAATACACATGGGTTCTCCCTTTGGGCGCAACCCCGCACTCCTTGCAAGCTGTCAGAACGCAGAAACATCATCCGCACGGAACAAGTGAACTGTAACCCCCTTAATCAACCCACAACCCGACTGCGCACGCCGTAATCGCTGCGGAGTAGTCAGCCCCTTTAGATCTAGGTCTGTCAGCACTCAGGGAACTAAGATTGATTGATGCGCGTTTAGGTTTAGCAAAGGTGTGGGCGCGGGCGCATATGTATTGAGTCGAGTTGTGGATAAACGTAGTCATTAGTCATGTCAATGGGTAGATCTATCGTATATGTAATTTTGAGTGAGCGTGACGAGGCAAGGCACGATACGAGTTATTCAGGCGTCGATGAAGTTCTTGACTTTACCCAACCAGTCAACGTATTCCTGATCGAACATCAAGGAATCAGCGCACGAGAGCGATAAAATAATGATAACGAAGTACCTTTTGTTCTTTGTGCTGCGCGTACTCGGGGACGAAGAATGCGAGACTCTCGTTGATACCACGCTCCTGGAGGAACTTCTCAAACGCCTCCTGAAGGCTGAGGTCGAGCGTCTCGAACTGTTGCAAAGGTCATTCAGCGAAACATTCGTGTGTCGACAACAGGGGCAAGCAGACACACCTGAGGGCCGATGTAGAGCCCACGGCGCTTCCAGTCGGCCTCAGCGGTCAGGTCCGTCGCGAGCGTGGAGTCCTTGTAGAACGATACATTCTCAGCGACGAACGCGCCCTCCTGACACACAGCGTCGATACTCAACGCGCCAGGAACTGAAGGCTGTAGTACACAACATATTTCAAAACGATGCAACGGCGTGGAAGTGTACGGGAATTGCATACCTTGGTAACAGTGAGTGAGCAGCGGAGCGGGTATGACGACTCCGTGTCCTCAGGACCACCCTCTTCCTCATGTGACTCCAAGTTATCCTCGGTACCCTGAAGGTCCGCAATAGAAAAAATCAAGCGGATGCTGTCATGCAAAATTAGGTTAATGACAACACTACGCCTCGTTCGTGCAATAGACATACTGCTCATTGCCAAACTTGCGGTGGATGGTGACTTCGTCATTTCCAGCGGTGTCCTCGATCTGGCAGAGAGCCCAGGTCAGCCGCTTCTTAGACGAAAACGAAAGAAGTCATATACCGTCCAGATGCCAGAGGTCTTGAACTCCTTGAGAAACTCTGGCTCGCCTTCAATCGCAGCCTGTTTCTCAAATGCCAGCTCCTCCGCAATTTTCGCAGACACGTCACCGTCGGCTATAAGGATGCACGACCGTAAGAGAGACGAATACGGGAATGCACGGAGTTAGTACGCACTGGTGCCCTCGCCAAAGCGAAGCGCAGAGACGGAGAAAGGAGCACGCGTCGCTGGCACGGCAGCGGTGATTCGCGAAAACGCGGGGACACGTGCACGCGTTGAAATGAGAGAAGAGCGTAGAGAAAGTGCACGTGAAGATGGTGCGGCAAACTGACGAACAACACGGAGGACAGACATGACGATTTGCAGGATGAGAGGTGGACAACGACAGCGAAACGAAGGAACAGACGCTGGAACAGAGCAACTGGGAACCCCACCTCGGATATTGCCGACGTTTCTTCGGCAATGGCCGGTGCCAGATTAAACACGTAAAAAGACGCACTGGTGTGTCAATGACACGTTGACACCTACTAAATCTTCTTCACAGTTGGGAGAAAGCTTAAATGATAGGCTTGGGAACAATGCACATATCAATTCGGAAACACTACAGTATCTCCGTTGATGGCAGTAACAACAGATTAAATAACACGGCTCGGGCGCGCAAGTGCGAGACGAAGGATAGCATCACGACACGAGACAGGGGAATGCAACGCCAAAGAACATACTGGACATACAATTTGACATAACGGAAGACGCAGACGATCAACGGCAAATATCTATATAGACGAACGCATACAGTCACCACAACCGCAGTTCGTGATCAATAGACCGCCACGCGCGGACCATCGAGGAGCACGCGTGGTGGTCGGGTGATCGAACAGCCGCCGGCGAGAGAGACAGGACTTGCAGATCCATGACAAGTAAAAAAAAAATTTAGGTCACGACAGTTCGATTATTAGCGCAGGAGGAAAAACAAATTGGCAATGTCAATCGAAAGACGGGCCAGTCCGTCCAAACGCTCACGCTGCAGCGATGACAGGAGGAAGCGGCTCGGCATCCGCACTGATGGGAACATTGTGAACGACCGGGCTGCCGCGGTCATCATGAGAGTCAATTGAAAGAGGTGCTGGGGAGGCCGACGCAGCGGCGACCACCACCTCACTGGCCGGGTTGGCGACACGCTTGATTTTCTTAGCCCTCTTTACGGGCTTTGATGTGTCATCACCAACAACCAATCGCTTTTTCCTCTTTCCGCGCTCCGCGGGCGGATTCTCCTCATCTAAAGGTGCCGTCTGGTTGCCGATCGCTTGCTCTGCGGAAGGTGGAGGATGTGCCTGGCCCGGCGGGGGAGGGATGGGTCCGTACGCCCCTGGATGGGGAGGATAGATAGCCATGGTGGGGTACCCGGGATGAATTGGATAATAAGGGGGTTGATGGGGCGGTTGCCCATCGCCATTACTGTGGCCATCTGGATGCGGGACGTAACCGGGAGGAGGAGGATAATAAGGATATGGCCAGTATCCCTCTGGTGGGAGGTACTGGGGTGGCATCGGTGGCGGCGCTCCAGGGGGGACGCCGTTCGCTTGATCCGACGGGGCGGGCCACGAACCTTCGCCGTTGGGAGGAAACCCTACAAGGAAATTATGAGCGATGTAATTGGGTTCAGAGCCGTGTATGCAGACCGGGATAAGGAGGCGCCTCGGGAGCCGGGAGCTTGCTTTTACGTTTGTAGGGACCACGCTTAGTGCCGACCTTTCGGGCCTTGCGAACGCCGTCTCTGCATGAGTCCACGAGCCCATACTTTTGGCACCTTAGGCACGGACGTGAGTCGTCGCACCGCTTACAGGCGGCGGCGCAATTTGTGCACTTTGGGCGTTGCGGTCAATGTGACGCACAGGTCAGGCAAAATCAAATACAACTTACTGCCATCTTGACTTGTTTGCGTTTTGCGCGCGTGACCGCAGGAGGCGCTGGAGGTGGGAACTGCCCATAACCTGAAATCTTGATCAGACAAAGCGAGCAGCGAGCAGAGGAATAGAGCGGTAAGAGGCTCGGATGAGGACTACTAGACATACCCTGGGGAGGGGCGGGAGGAGGGGGGTACCCGTACATTATTCCTGGAGGGGGAAACATAACGTACGACCCAGGAGGAGGGGCATTCGGGTCACCGTTGGGGTCTGCGGGCGGAGGGTAATACCACGTATAAGCACCCGGAGGTGGTGGGTACGGTGCCCCAGGAAAAGGATATTGTGGAATGGCAGGCTGGTGGGGTGGCTGTTCAGCGCTCGTAGTAGGAGTTTTGGCTTGTTCGCCGCTCATGACGTCTAGAGCGGCGTATGACGAGAGAAGTTACGCTAGAAAGGCTGATACCTCGTAAAGCGGTCGAGCTAGACATCATGGTCAGCAAGCAGACAACGATGGGAAAAACAGAATAGAAGGACGGCGCACTCGGCCCTTGGTCGTTCGGGATTTCAAGATCTCGTCGCCGCTCGAGACTCAGCTTGGATGGTGCTCCGCCTCAATTTCAGGTGAGCTCTTGTGCGGAAGGCCCACGACTGCACCTCTCCCTTGAATTTTCGTGGTTCAAATTTGCACGTTTCTGGAGGGATTTCCGTCAGAGATGATGCGACAGGGAAAGCGCGGGCAACGATGATGTGGTTCGGGGGATGGGGGATGCCGCGCACGTGTGGGAAACTCACAACGCTTTGGGCGCCTGTCAACAAAACTTGAAAAACGAAAAGCGAGCACTCTTGGCCCCTCACATCTGACAGCACCGACACCGCTCAAAGGACGCAAGTTCGTTGCACGATGCAAGTTTCGCGGCGCTAAACCGACACGCATGGTCCCAAGTACAACGTAAATTCGAACAAACTTCTCAAGCTCAAAACCATTCTCCGACTGAATCGAGGCCAGACTCGGGCAAAGTTCCATTCGTCTCATCCGTTCCGAGTCATAGGTCTGTCTGACATGACCAGCGCTGACCTTTTGACGGACGTGTTCTCTTATCGCCCTTTCTCGTGACTGATCAGACCTTTCCTACTAGTTGTAGGTCTGCCTCATGACCTACCGCCTACTGCTTTGGTTACCGATTCCCGCGCCTCCAGATCTCGTCTACAGATATTCCGCCAGGTATGTATTGTTTCTAGTACTTAGTACTTAGGGGTGGTGACCTCGCTTCCCAGCCGCCCAAGTTGCGGGTCTTTCTCTAAACAATAGTCTCGCTTTTCTACGGAGAACGACCTTCTCTACATACACTCACCCGTACATTTCAATGTCGGCGTTGTTATTGATCTGATTTCGCCGCAAAGTTGGCTTCTGCTGTACGATCACGACCTCCGTTTCTTCATTGGGCCTTTCAAGTTTCAACACTTCCGGCTGCCTCCGATGATATCTAAAATCTAGCCGCCGGTCTTGGCACTGGGACGTTAAGTTAGGACACCTGGAGGACGGCATAGCTACCCTCCATTCCCTCAGCTCGTCGATTGATACGCCCAGTAGAAACGATCTACGTTCCACGCTTTCTCTCCCGATAGCCCTCCAGCTACGCTCAGCTCAGCTTGTCTACGCTCTGATAGGAGGATAAGGTCGGGCAACCTGTCATTCGCCTATCACCAGCGACGCCTTGCATTGTGGGCGAACCGCACACAGAGCCTAGCACGGCATAAATGACCATAGCATAGACAGCGACTCCAGACTAACGAGCTTCGCAGACATGATGACAGACGCTGTTGTCGATCCATCTTCACAGGGATCTTCTTTTCGCTTATCCCAGCTTCAGCAAGCGGCATCGTGCCCCGATTCTCCTCCGCTCACTGCTACTCGACGCATGTTGCATTCTGATAGGACGAACGCGGGCGTGCGTGGCACCAGCGTGTACGCGGACAATTGGAGCCGTCCCTGGGCTTTGGTCTGTCGTACTTGCGTAATATGTGGGAAGCGCTTTCCCCCTCGTGGGGCACGCATGGTTGAGGAGTCGTCATTGGAATGAACATGCTACATGACAAGGGCATCTGCGTCTGGTCGACTCAGGTTGCGTTACGCAAATCCTTAACTCCAATCGGCTGCATGATAATCACTGCTTCTCAACACCATAGTGAAGCTTCCAATCCACCGATCAGAGATAAGAAAGCGATAGATCCCTATTATGGAAGTACAAATCGATTAACAGTACAGTACAAAGTAGTGTGCTATCATACAAAAGTACGAGGTGTATCATAATCGAGATGCTAGTGGTTGTTCTGTGTGCTGAGTGTTCTAGAATGTGTAAGTTTTGGTTTGATCGTCGGTGGTAATCACGAGCGTAGCGCCTTGACACCCCTCCGCGCGTCTAGGGGCAGTATCTGGGCGTGCAACATGGGACGCCCCAAGCCACACCCATCTGGCACTGACCTCTGCATGCTGAATCGCGGATTGAGGATGACCTCCCCATAGTCGTCTTCGTCTTCATCGTCGTCCTCATCGCTCTCACTACCATCGACGCCTCCCAGCCGCTCGGAGCCTGCCAAGAAGAAGCGTGTCGGAACTCTGGTGGCTGAGCTCTCCATGACGACGTCCGTAAGACTTCTGGCTACTACGGGAAGCCCTATGGGTGTTGTGACGGTGGCAGGGATCGTTGTGGGTCCCTGTGCGAGGACCGCGCGCTCGGTCATCCTGACGAGCGCGGTGAGAACCTCCCAGCGCGTGTGCCAGCTCTGCTCCCAGCGCAGCCTCGTCAATAACGGGATGGTGCTGTCCGACTCTAGCGCGCCCTCGGTTTCTTGGTCATCATCGGCCCGCTCCGAATCCCGCGACGAGCAGGGACCCTCCCCGCGCGCCGCGGTGTCCATGCTGCAAACAAGGAGGACCTTCTGTATCGTCCAGAGAGGGTAGTTGCAGAACGTCTGATCGAGCCGCACCACCTGGGGGTCGTGCAGGTCGGTCAGGTCGCCCGTCCGGGGAAATATCTTCTCGTTCATCTCCGCCTTCTTGCCCGCATATTCGGATTCTGGGAGGACGGGCGAGGACGATGCGCGCCTGAGGGGCGGCGGCGGCTCGATCGCACTCGGGTTCGTGATTCCGCCGTACGCGTCCATCTCGGCCGCCTCGGCCGAATCGACGTCGGCCCGCCACTGCATCCATTCGTCATAGCGCGTGTTCCACAGCCACTTTTGGTGCTGCAGTGCGCTGCGTGACAGGCCGTGGTGCGGGAACATCGGGGGCCGGTGCATGGGCATGGGCAGCTCCGAGGGGATCGGAAGGGGGTCCTGGTCTGGAAATGCGTCCGGGACGAGGATGGGCGGGGGCGTCGACGGGGCTGGAAAACATGGAGGGAGGTCGCTGGAAAAGGTGGTGTCGCTCGTGTCCGAGTCGGTGGACCATTCGTCTGAGGTCTCCGAGTCGGCGGTGTCTTCATCAGACTGGGCACTTGGCATGGCTGCCGCCGCAGTGGTGTCGTCGACGTGGAACGAGGCCCGGTCGGGTTGGGGGCCGTGCTTGGTCTTGGGGGATTTATTCCTTCGAAATCCAATTCGGCTTTGTGGGCGGGGCGGTACGTCGAGCTCTTTGACGTGTGACATGTTCGTGAACAAGGACTTGACGAGAGCCTCGTAGGTTTTGCTTCGTCCGTTGGCAGGGCCGCTTGCGTCGCGTGGCATACTGCAACGATTACGGGAATTTAATCTAAAGAAGAAAGTCGGTTGCTTGCGACTTAAGCGGAGGACAGCACCAGGCGGCAATGTTCAAACTGGAAGGACCCAATGGCACAGCGTTCCGTAATTAGCAAGACCAAACAACGCCAAAGGAACAAAACGCGTCGCTCACGTGGGGAGAAACGAATTTAGTTAACGTACTGCTAACGTCTAGGAGCAGCCCACTTCTTTACAACACAATTGAGTGTGTTTTCAGCGGAGGTTCTGACCGGTGACACAATTGAGAGTTCGAGACCGAGCGAACTAATGACTCTATTACACGTGATGGGAAAATTACGTATGCACGAGCCACGTCAACGCGCGTCAATCCTTCTCTCCTTACTTTCGCGCAGCAGACCCAAGGCCGCAAGGCTCGCCACGTACAGGAGTTTTACTTCTCATTTCGCGAGCGGGCTAAGGTCTGAGTCTTCGAGGCTCCTCCGATCGACTCTAGCAGGGTCCGACTTGTAATGGTCGAGCGACAAACAAGGGATTGTTCCTCCTCAGCGTTATCCCCAACGATCCTTTTGTCCGGTATCCCGGCTTCGTGTCTGGTGCCTGATGCGAGGGGAGGGTGCTGTCGGAGGCCTTGAGATTTGTTGCGGAGCCCGGGCACCTCATTTCGTCTTTTCCTTCGTCGCCCCACCATCACCCTATCGCACCTCTCTGTCCTTCGCGGGTCGGGCTGAGTCATTGGCGGGCGCTGCAGCTCCTCGACTTAGCAAGCCTGGACCCTCTATGCTTCACGCGCAGTGTGTATAGAGCATACCAGCCCGAGATATGGCCAGACACTTATGCATGCGGGACACCCCTTGATCCCCCTGTGTGTGGGAGGGAGTTGAGCACGGCCATGTAAATGAACTGTTGCACCCCGTCCTTGCAGTGTTGCTCGTCTGTCATGACAGCGAGCAATAGGTCTTTCACTTGATCGGTGTTTGACCTCTGGCGATGAAAACTTTTGTGTATGTCGCGTCGGTGGTTCCCACAGATGATGCCACTGGGGACTGCTTGGGTTGCTAGGTTGGGGAAACTGGTGTATGAGGGGCGAGGAGCGCAAGGGATAGCGAATGTTCTGTCCTTGAGTTCAATTTGCGGCTCGCGCGCTTCCTTCCTGGGAGGGGAAGGGCGTGAAACTCGATTCAGACTACTCTGGGTCTGCTGCGTCGACCAATTTTTTGTTCTAACCTCCTCGTGAGGTCTTTTTTTTTCTCTCCTGGCAATTTGCCCTTGCCAAGTTGCCAATCAACAGGTGAGGCGTTCCTCGTCCCTAGGTTACGCGTTCTATCATAGGGCGCACCCTCGCTTGGTTATGACGTGAGCCGATGATTAACAAGGTGAGTCTCATACAGCTCTTTCCCTGCTTGAAGCTCCGCAGAGCTGATTACTATGACCAGGCGAGTTCGTCGGTAAAATTCAGCTCCTCGGATGATTTTGTCCTACGGCGAGGAGGAGCGTGCCCTTTCTCTGAAAACGGTGGACGAGATTGTACACTTCGCTCTGCAAAATGCTTGCCGTGAGCTTGTCGAGTATTTTGCTTCACATATTTCGCATGCAGAACTCATTCTCTTTCACTTGTAAATGACGCGACGGAAAGTTCGACAGGTAGTCACTGGCATCTTGCCTTACAAGTACCTACACTTACTCGCTCTGGTCACGCCGACCGGCGTCATGTGGTTTTCCCGTCATCGCAGACCAGCTCTGAAATCCAAGAGCAGCGTGTCCGTATTCCGTATAAAAGGGAGGCCTACGCCCCCTTGGTCGCCCATCATCTTTTCTCTCCTTTCTTACTCTTGTACACACACGACCGCTCGCGTGTCCTAAAAGGGACCTAATAGAAACCGAGTCACGTTCTGCCCTCATCCGAATCTGTAAGGTCCTCGGACATCTCACGTAGCTGAGTTTAGTCACATTTAGTCGCAGACCGCCTTAGTCCCCGACGCAACACTAGTTTGTCACTTTACACTGACCTGACTCGAACCTCCAACGATCATGACGACATGGGAAGAATTTCTGCCAACACGGGCTCTGGAAACGGAAGCTTTCCATGACGCAAAGTTTCCGTTCCCAGATCCCAGATCTTATTGAAAACGGGTCTGTCAGTACAACCGACATATCCTCCAAGGATGTTTTGCCGGATGATTCCCGAAACGATCTCCTATCGAACTTTGGGCGTCATCTGCAATTCCGTACCATTGGCACGCGAGAGATGGAGGATCGGACATGGTCTACAAATAGGTGAGAATCGGGTGATAATCCCAAAATTCTCATTAACGGCTGAGCAAGTCTGGCTGACTCTTGAGACAGAGTCGGATGTTATTGGATAGAGGCTTTGTCTAACAGCAAGCCTGTTTGGAATGGTATGGTGAATACCTCTTTATGAACACGTCGAGCATGGATAAAAAAAAAAAAAAACAGAACACGTTGAGCAAGGTCTCTCCAAGGTTGGTGTTCTCGATGTAAACGCTTGTTCTATCCTTCTGTAAAGACTCCATCGAAAGACTAGTTATCTCATAACGTTATCTTCCCCAGTGTCTGTCGTGTGGGAGTGACTCGATTTAGCGCCATTGGTATCCCAAATATTGCTGTCGTTACTCCAGCCAGGCCTTGAGCGACCCTTTACTACAAGTTACAGGACAGCGTTCCTACTAACGGTCTCTAAACCGTCTATTCCGCTCCAGAATATCAACATTGTCCCTCGCTAGCTTCCTCGCCATATGCGCCTGCATTAGCGTTAGCGCCGTGCGCCTCCTCAGCCGCGCGCATGGCGCTCGCGAACACATCGTGCAGCCATCCGGGGTCCTCGAGCCCGACGCTAACGCGTACGAGCGCGCTAGGCACGCCGTACCGCGCCGCCCAGTCTAGCTCTCCAGAGTGCGCGAGGATGGTGTACGGGCACGCGAGAGTGAAGTTGGTGCCTTGGGAAGGGCCCTTGGCGCACGCGAGGGCGTCGAAGAACGCCTCCGCGGCGCGCGGGCTGGCGAACCCGAGCGAGAACAGCCCGCCGAAGCCGCCGCCTGGTAAGCGGCGCGCGGCGTAGTGCGCGGCGGTCTGCCATTTGGGGTAGAAGATTTCGGTGATGGGCGAGGAGGGCTCCTGGGAGGATGCGTGTAAGAGATCGCAGACGCGCTCGGCGTTTGCGTTGATTTTGGTGGCGCGCTCGGAGAAATTGCGCGAGTTGCGTTCCATGACGATGACGTCTTCGTCGAAGTAGACATCTTCGTATATTGTGAGCAGTCGCTCCTTGAGTGTGGCATAGTGCTCGCGTGCGGGGTTCAGCACGAGACTACGTAAATGAATGAGCCCACTGAAATAGGCACCAAAGACGGAAGACATGCCTGCCGCCCATGACGTTCGAGCCCCCACTGAAGAGCTTCGACAGGCTCGTCACTACGATGTCCGCGAAGGGCAAAGTTTCGACGTTGATGAAATTGCCGATGGTGGCATCGATGACGATCAAAAAGTCGTACTTGTCGGCGAGGGTGCGCAGTCGCGAGAGATCGGGGGAGCGTAAGAGCGGGTTGGAGGGGAACTCGGTGAAAAGCGCAATGATCGGCGGTTCGTGCGGATTCTTTGCTTGCTCCGCCTCCAAAATCCCTTCCAACTCATCGATCAGTCCATGGCCCAAGAAGTAGCATCCAGGACCCCACTCCTTGAGGAGCTTAAATGTATCGACGAACGGAAAACTGAGAGGGGAGCGGTTCATTCAGTTCAGTCGCGAGGTGGACCACGGGCAGACGAACCCAAAGCACACGCTCTTTTTCCCGCCGCGGACGTCCAGGGCAAGTTGGTGCGCGGACCAGATCGCGGACATCCCGGTCTGGAAGAGGAACACGTCGTGCTCAGTGACCGCGACCCCACGCACGCTCTGCGCAACCTCGACCTCGGCTTCGCCACCGCCCGCAATATGGCGGCGCATCGCGGCCTTCGCCAGTTCAACCGCTGCGACGCCCGGAGTCCATCCATAGCGCTGCTCGAGATACTCAGACTGGTTCGTCCCGGGCGGCTCAGCGGGCGATTCGCGCGGCGGTTCGGAAGAGGCTTGGTGTCGGTGCGCGCCGAGCTCGAGATGTGGGGGGGTCGAGGACGTGGGTGAGGAGGCGGATGCGAGCACAGAGAGGCATCGCGTGGCTAGCCGGCTCGAGATGCCCAGACCGGTGTACTGCCAGAATTTCTTGGCGGTGCTGAACTGGTCCTGAGGGAACAGGACGAGGAAGATACAGAGGCGGTCGGAGATGCAGTGCTGCACGACACGCGCGAGGATGTCACGTGCGGCTAGGAATGCGCGGCACGCCTCGGCAGATTTGCGGGAGGGAAAGAGTAGGGAACTCTCGGAGGGCGTGCCGAGCTTTTGTTCCAAGAGGGCAGAAAGCTACGTACAATATCATAAAAGTTGCGTGAGGGGAGGCGCTAGTAATAATAAAAAATAGCCACTCACCTTCCTGACATCCAGGTGTATAAAAAGGCGAGGGTATCCTGTCTGCATGGCGTCCATGACACGAGCTTCTCCCGCTTCAAACCCGACATTATCCTCCCATGTTGGTAGTGAGGACGCGATCGCGTGCTCTGTAAATGCAGGAATTGGACTGCCAAGGGGGTATTCCGAGGGAGCCATGGGAGTTGGTGTACAAAAAGCACGTTGCGGCAGAGCTGGTGGACGCTCGGAAGACACGAGGCTTCCATAAACGCCGCCATCATAATGACGCTTTCCCCTTGACCGCACGAATTCTGCTCGTTCTGCTTGGGCCGCATACTCAAAGTACTTCTCGAATTTCTGAGCAAGTTGCGCTGTACAAGAGGTTTCATTCACTTTCTTTAGGCGTTGCGCCTTGTTTTTAGCCTTCCTCGGTCGCAGGTCCGGCGTTTGGGACACGTGTAACGACGGAGGACGTGGTGCGTTCCCAGAAAACTGAATGTTCGTCTCCCGGCAGTATGACCCCCCGGCCACTCAGAGTCGAGGGAATGAGGTCACCCGGTTTTACATAATAGGCCCGGGAGCAGCTCCGAATGCCCGGGTGGGTGGATCTACGAATCCCCGCGTCAAAGGCAGACAAAGGATCGATTGCGGTGATGCGAGGGGCTGGAGTGGTAATCGATGCGGTCGCCGGTTGTGGTTGTGGCAAGGGTTGTGGTTGCTGGCTTGTCCTCGACGCAAGCCTCGACGCACCAAATTCGGCAAATGCCAAAGAGAGCGAGGAGCAAGCCAGTGAAATCCCATAAGGTGAATTCCAGCGCATTAGAAGAAAATGAATGCGGGATCCCTCAGGTCCTTTCACAGGTCCCGGCCGCCGTGAGCAGAGTCTGCAGAGGTACTAGTAGTTGTGCTCTTGGTCTCTGGCTACCATTAGCATTACACGCCAGTGGAGCAGAGGATGGGTGAACCTATGAATAGGCGTCTCTTCAAAGCCGCTACAGTAGTATCAATCGGTCTCGGGTCCTGTGTGAATTGCGAGCCAGGCTGCTCTCATCGACAATCACTGTCAACGTGCATTAGTAATTGTCGATGGGGATGAAGACGAAGATCGATACCGCAAATACTCAACGTACTCAACAATCACAGACGTGCAATGTAGATAAATTGGGTAACAGTTCTAACTGCTAATTTAGAGACCAAGAAATACCGCGTTCGGAAGAGTAAAAGCTTCACGTCCGCAAATCTGGTCTTGAAAAATAGTCCTCCTAACTGGAGTGACCTTGATAATGAACACAGATCAACCAACATAGGAAGGACCATTGGTATCCCAAATATTGTTGTCGTTACCCTAGCCAGGCCTCGAGCGACACCTTACTACAAGCACATGACAACGTTTTTACTAACGGTCTCTAAACTGTCTATGTCCGCTCCAGAATCTAGTCAACATAGTCCCCGCCAGCCCCCTGGCCATATGCGCCCAGTTGGATGGGCTAATGACACAGAATAGTCCAGTTGGATGGACCAATGAATCCCGCGCCAGTTGGATGGGGCGAGCAGCTCCGGAAGGAGCGACAGAAAGAAAAGAGGTCCAGTTGGATGGACGGGTTGGTCCCCATAGCGTGCGCGTTAGGGAGAAGTGCTCACGCTCCTATATGCGCCCCCTCAGCCGCACGCACGGCGCTCGCGAACACATCGTGCAGCCATCCGGGGTCCTCGAGCCCGACGCTAACGCGTACGAGCGCGCTAGGCACGCCGTACCGCGCGGCCCAGTCCAGCTCTCCGTAGTGCGCGAGGATGGTGTACGGGCACGCGAGGGTGAAAATGGTGCCGTGGGAAGCGCCCTTGGCGCACGGGAGGGCGTCGAAGAACGCCTCAGCCGCACGCAGGCTGGCGAACGCGAGCGAGAACAGCCCGCCGAAGCCGCCGCCCGGTAAGCGGCGCGCGGCATAGTGCGCGGCGGTCTGCCATTTGGGGTAGAAGATTTCGGTGATGGGCGAGGAGGGCTCCTGGGAGGATGCGTGTAAGAGATCGCAGACGCGCTCGGCGTTTTCGTCGATTTTGGCGGAGCGCTGGGAGAAATTGCGCGAGTTTCGTTCCATGAAGATGGCGTCTTCGTCGAAGTAGACATCTTCGTATATTGTGATCAGTCGTTCCTTGAGTGCGGCGTAGTGCTTGCGTGCGGGGTTCAGCACGAGACTACATAAATGAATGAGCCCACTGAAATAGGCACCAAAGACGAAAGACATGCCTGCCGCCCATGACGTTCGAGCCCCCACTGAAGAGCTTCGACAGGCTCGTCACTACGATGTCCGCGAAGGGCAAAGTTTCGACGTTGATGAAATTGCCGATGGTGCATCGATGACGATCAAAAAGTCGTACTTGTCGGCGAGGGTGCGCAGTCGCGAGAGATCGGGGGAGCGTAAGAGCGGGTTGGACGGGAACTCGGTGAAAAGTGCAAGGATCGGTGGTTCGTGCAGATTCTTTTCTCGCTCCGCCTCCAAAATCCCTTCCAACTCATCGATCGAAGAATCCAGCCCATGGCCCAAGAAGTAGCATCCAGGACCCCACTCCTCGAGGACCTTAAGCGTATCGATATAAGGAAAGCTGAGAGGGGAGCGGTTCATTTAGTTCAGTCGCGAGGTGGACCACGGACGGATGCACGGACGCACCCAAAGCACACGCTCTTTTTCCCGCCGCGGACGTCCAGGGCAAGTTGGTGCGCGGACCAGATCGCGGTCATGCCGGTCGGGAAGAGGAACACGTCGTGCTCAGTGACCGCGACCCCACGCACGCTCGGCGCGACCTTGACATCAGCCTCGCCACCGCCTGCGCCCTCATCGCGCACAAGCACACTTGCAATATGGCAGCGTATCGCGGCCTTCGCCAGTTCAGCCGCGGCGACGTCCGGAGTCCATCCATAGCGCTGCTCGAGATACTCAGACTGGTCCGTCCCGGGCGGCTCAGCGGGCGATTCGCGCGGCGGTTTGGAGGAGGCTTGGTGTCGGTGCGCGCCGAGCTCGAGATGTGGGGGAGTCGAGGACGTGGGTGAGGTGGCGGATGCGAGCACAGAGAGGCATCGCGTGGCTAGCCGGCTCGAGATGCCGAGACCGGTGTACTGCCAGAATTTCTTGGCGGTGCTGAACTGGTCCTGAGGGAACAGGACGAGGAAGATGCAGAGGCTAGCGGAGATGCAGTGCTGCACGACACGCGCGAGGACGTCACGTGCGGCTAAGAATGCGCGGCACGCCTCGGCAGATTTGCGGGAGGGAAAGAGTAGGGAACTCTCCGAGGGCGTGCCGAACTTTTGCTCCAAGAGGGCAGAAAGCTACGTACAATATCACACAAAAAGGAACTGGTAAAAAAAAACAGCCACTCACCTTCCTGACATCCAGGTTTATGAAAAAGCGAGGGTATCCTGTCTGCATGGCGTCCATGACACGAGCTTCTCCCGCTTCAAACCCGACATTATCCCCCCATGTTGGCAGTGAGACAGAGATCGCGTGCTCTGTAAATGCAGGAATTGGACTGCCAAGGGGGTATTCCGAGGGAGCCATGGTGGGAGTTGGTGTACAAAAAAGCACGGAACACGAGGAGGCAAGCGAGGAGGGTATTCTCGCTCTTAGTCATTACCATGACCCACACCTCGTTTTATTTCTCGAACCACTTACGGAACATTGTACTGTACAAAGTGAAGTATCATGAGACAAACCAAGATGGCAACGATACAGGCAACGATGTGCTAGCTTTGCTTCATCAAATTAGGCCGCCCTGAGGACACTCGTACGCCGAAGACTCCCCATGGAAGCACTGCGTACATGTTCTGCAAATACGCCGGATGACGCATGCCTATGGCGTTGCATTCGCGCTGGATCCACATCAGGATTGTTGGAGATACGGGCGAAGAGCGAGAGGACTGTTAGGGCAACCTTCCAACAAGCTAGTCCCAGAGAATAATAATGAATATGCTTACTGTCACCGATCGAGACGATACCGGACAAATTCCACGCACGCCAGCGGACGGTGAAGCAGAGCCATTTGATTCGGAAGTCACGAAGAGTCGATGCGAATTCGCTTCAAGGTAATTTTTTTGTTATCACAGGCCAACGCACGGAAGCGCCGATATACGTACTGGCCAGTACCTTCAGGATCGTATGTGCTAGTGTAGATGATGGGAACACGCTGTACACTGTGCGGCCGCATATGAGCGCTTAGTGGAGCCGCTTAGGGGGGGTGGAGGACCTGGATATCAATCAGCCCCATCCGTCCAGCCTTGGGGCATCCGCAAAAGCCGTATGAATAAAGAAGGGGACGCGCAGCCCAACAAAAGAGGCGAACCTTGATCGCAGCTTGATCTGTGAAATGAGCTGATGAACAGGCATCATTCCTCCTCCAGGACCGCGACGCTACTAACGCCTAGATCGCTCATCATTCGCATCGCATCGAGCACGCTCTTACGTGAGTGCACTGCGACGACCTCAAAGTGCAGATTTAACAAGGGCAGTGGTAGCGTGCCGAGACATAATGCAAGAACGTCGGAAAGGGCTGTATCTCCGGCAGCGGCGGCATTGCAGCGCCGGACGAACGAGCGAAAGCGCTGAAGAACGTGAGCAGACGGAGGTCGGAGATCACGCCGAGGTGCGACTCTGAGGACCCAGCCGGCGACTTGACGAGAACTGAGAAATAGAGTGGGCGGCGTCGTCTAAGTTTTGAAGCGAGGACGTACCTCGGTGTGCACCGGAAGAAAATATAGCGAGGAGAGTGATCACGGACGCATCGTGCGCGAGCTCCACGAGAGGGTTTTTCTCGGAAAGATCTTGGAAGGCGGTGTCACTACTTGTAGAAGTAGACGATGCGGCATAGACGTACTGCTCACGAATTGCACCGGGACGTGGCCTGCCTTTGCAGTTTCCAGGATCTGAGCAACGCGCGGGTGGGACTGCAGGTGCTCAGGGGTATACATATATCGCGTCGCGGCGAATGTCAGGAATGCATTCACGTCTGCGATCTGGAGCACACCGGCCAAGTCAGGGATCGAAGCAGAGGAGAGAGGGGATCCTACGTCGAATAAGCCACAATAGTGTCCGTCGGGATCGGTGGACTTTATGGCGAGGCACGAGGTAGCAGGAGCTATGGCTTCCAGGATCAGCTCGAGATGCACAAATAGGAAAAGAAAAACCGAGTTCACATCGCAAGCGTCCTCAATCGCGATCTCGCGATCGACAGCGACGACAGGGCCTTCGACCAGGGTTGCCCGAACAGCTCAGAATCCGCACGGAGTAGGCAGAGGGGTCCCACGTACCATGAGCGGTCGTGTTCTCCCAGACGCGGACCCACTCTTCGCTTTCTGTGTTCGATGTGGCGGCAAAGCGAATGCTAGATTGAGGGCGTTGACTCGAGAATTTGCACGAACTCTAGACCGCGGAGCAGGGCGTTAGCGGCTATTCTAGTCCTGACTTATTTACCCCTCGTACCAACCCCTGCCTAGCGTAGAAAGTCGGTGTTTTGACCATAACTTTCTCTACTAGAGCCGTGTAGCGACCAAAACCCGACCCGAGCACAGAAGTTCTAGAATTAGTAGGGCAGCGCTGGGGGAGCATCTACTCAGCAGAGCCCATTCCTGTCAACCATTGGTCGATGCCATGTGAACCCAATGGCGGGCCAAAAGTTTTGTAATGGACCGCAGCGTCAAGGAGAAACACTGCTCATAAATCCGGCAGAACGAATCCGTCTGACGGACAACTGTAGTTCCAAGGGCCTCTAGAGGACGCTAAGCACCAGAACATGTCAGGGCGGACGCAGGACCTTTTGTTAGTATGACCACACCTATGTTGGTCCATGACTGGCGGAGTCTATGCGGCAGAGCTGGTGGACGCTCGGAAGACATGAGGCTTCCATGCGTTCAGATAAAAGCGCCGCCATCACGGTGACCCATTCCCCTTGACCGCACGAGCTCTGCTCGTTCTGCATGGGCTGCATACTCAAAGTACTTCTCGGATTTCTGAGCAACTTACGCTGTACAAGAGGTTTCATTGACCATTTCTTTCTTCAGGCGTTGGGCCTTGCTTTTAGCCTTCCTCGGTCGCAGGTCCGGCGTTTGGGACATGTGTAACGACGGAGGGCGTGGTGCGTCTCAGAAAACCGAATGTTCGTCTCCCGGCACCGGGCCACCTTAGACGAGGCACCCGGGTTTACATAACAGGCCCGGCTCCGAATGCTCGGGTCGGTGGATCTACGATTAGAATGAATCCTCGCGTCAAAGGCGGACGAAGGATCGCATGATCGCGGTGACTCAGAGCTGGAGTGGTACAGTAATTGATGCGGTGGGTTGCTGGCTTGTCCTCGACGCCCCAAATTCGGCAAATGCCAAAGAGAGCGAGGAGCAGGCCAGTGAAATCCCATAAGGTGAATGCCAGTCCATCAGAAGAAAGTGAATGCGGGATCCCTCAAATCCTTTCACAGCCTGAGGCCTGTGATCCAAAGTGAGCGATATTACATATAGTCCTCTGCTACGGTTTTGGTGATGATTCCAAGGGCGGGGAGGGAGGCCTGAGGTCCCGTGAGCAGAGGTTGTGCTCTTGGTCTCTGGCTACATTGGCATTACACGCCAGTGGAGTAGAGGATGGGTGCACTGAACCTTTGAATAGGCGTCTCATCAAAGCCGCAAGTATCAATCGATCTTGGGTCCTGTGTGAGTTGCGAGCCAGACTGCTCTAATCGGCAATCACTGGCAACGCACATTAACTGTCGATGGGGATGAAGCTACGAAGATCGACACCGCTACTCAACGTTACTCAACAGTCAGACGTAGATAGATTTGGTAACAGTTACTGCTAATTTAGAGACCAAGAAATACCGCGTTCGGAAGAGTAAGAGCTTCACATCCGCAAATATGATCTTGAAAATCAGCCTAACTGGAGTGACTTTGATAGGTATGAACACTGCTCAATATAGGACCATTAGTATCCCAAATATTGATGTCGTTACCCTGGCCAGGCTTGCCTTGAGCGACACCTTGCTACAAGTACATGACAACGTTTTTACTAACGGTCTCCAAACCGTCTATGTCCGCTTCAGAATCTAGTCAACATAGTCCCCGCCAGCCCCCTCGCCATATACGCCCAGTTGGATGGGCTAGTGACACAGAATAGTCCAGTTGGATGGACCAATGAACCCCGCGCCAGTTGGATGGGGCGAGCAGCTCCGGAAGGAGCGACAGAGAGAAAAGAGGTCCAGTTGGATGGACGGGTCGGTCCCCATAGCGTGCGCGTTAGGGAGAACTTGAAGTGCTCACGCTCCTGCATTAGCGTCAGCACGGTGTGCCTCCTCAGCCGCGCGCACGGCGCTCGCGAACACATCGTGCAGCCATCCGGGATCCTCGAGCCCGACGCTAACACGTACGAGCGAGCTAGGCACGCCGAACCGCGCGGCCCAGTCTAGCTCTCCGTAGTGCGCGAGGATGGTGTACGGGCACGCGAGGGTGAAGTTGGTGCCGAGGGAGGGGCCCTTGGCGCACGCGAGGGCGTCGAAGAACGCCTCCGCCGCGCGGGGGCTGGCGAACGCGAGCGAGAACAGCCCGCCGAAGCCGCCGCCCGGTAAGCGGCGCGCGGCGTAGTGCGTGGCGGTCTGCCATTTGGGGTAGAAGACTTCGGTGATGGGCGAGGAGGGACCTTGTTGAGAGGTGGCATGTAAGAGATCGCAGACGCGCTCGGCGTTTGCGTCGATTTTCGCGGCGCGTTGTGAGAAATTACGCGAGTTTCGTTCCATGAAGATGGCGTCTTCGTCGAAGTAGACGTCTTCGTATCTTGTGAGCAGTCGTTCCTTGAGTGCGGCGTAGTGCTTGCGCGCGGGGTTCAGCACGAGACTATATACCACGTATGAGACTACCAAGTTAGGCACCAAAGACGAAAAAAAACATGCCTGCCACCCATGACGTTCGAGTCCCCACTGAAGAGCTTCGTCAGGCTTGTCGCCACCATGTCCGCGAAGGGCAACGTTTCGACGTTGATGAAATTGCCGATGCTGTCATCGATGACGATCAGAAAGTCATACTTGTCGGCGAGGGTGCGCAATCGCGAGAGATCGGGGGAGCGTAAGAGCGGGTTGGACGGGAACTCGGTGAAAAGCGCGAGGATTGGCGGTTCGTGCGGGTTCTTTGCTTGCTCTACCTCCAGAATCCCTTCCAACTCATCGATCGAAGAATCCAGTCCATGGCCCAAGAAGTAGCATCCAGGACCCCACTTCTCGAGGACCTTGAGCGTATCGGTGTACGGAAAGCTGAGAGGGAAGCGGTTCAGTTCAGTTCGTGAAGGAGACTATGGGTGCACGGACTGACCCAAAGCACACGCTCTTTTTTGCGCCCCGGACGTCCAGGGCAAGTTGGTGCGCAGACCAGATCGCGGACATCCCGGTCGGGAAGAGGAACACGTCGTGCTCAGTGACCGCGACCCCACGCACGCTCTGCGCGACCTCGACCTCGGCCTCGCCACCGTCGCGCACGAGCACGCCCGCAATGCGGCGGCGCATCGCGGCCTTCGTCAGTTCCGCCGCTCCGACGTCCAGATTCCGTCCATAGCGCTGCTCGAGATACACAGACTGGTCCGTCCCTAGCGGCTCAGCGGACGGTTCGCGTGCCGGTTTGGAGGAGGCGTAGTGCCGATGCGCGCTGGGTTTGAGACGCGGGGGAGTCGGGGACGTGGGTGAGGAGGCGGATGCGAGCGCGGAGAGGCATCGCGTGGCTAGCCGGCTCGAGATGCCTAGACCGGTGTGCTGCCAGAATTGCTTGGCGGTGCTGAACTGGTCCCGAGAGAACAGGACGAGGAAGATGCAGAGGCGGTCGGAGATGCAATGCTGCACGACGCGCGCGAGGACGTCGCGCGCGGCTAGGAATGCGCGGCATGCCTCGGCGGATTTGCGGGAGGGGAAGAGTAGGGAGTTTTCGGACGGTGTGCCGAACTTTTGTTCTAAGAGGGTGGAAAGCTACGTGCAACATCATAAAAAAAAGGCGCTAGTAAAAAAAAACCCCAATCACCTTCCTGATATCCAGGTTTATGAAAAAGCGAGGGTATCCTGTCTGCATGGCATCTATGACACGAGCTTCTCCCTCTTCATACCCGACATTATCCCCCCATGTTGGCAGTGAGACAGAGATCGCGTGCTCTGTAAATGCAGGAATTGGATTGCCAAGGGGGTTTTCTGAGGGAGCCATGGGTGGGAAAAAGTACGGAACACGAGGAAGGTATTCGCGCTCTTAGTCATGTGCCATGTCTGTCCTCAAAACGCTAATCAGGAGTCTACTGTACTAGACCGTCTACAATCGCTGGAATGGAAGGAACTGAGCGCGAGTACTGGGCAGCCATGTCATGATGCTGGCTTCTCCCTCCGCGTCCATATTGTCGAAGACTCTCGGATGTACTTCTTGGCCGATGCCGTGCGACAGCAGGAAATGGGGTGAACGGGCCTCAGGTTTGTTGTAGAGGCTTCGGAAGTTCCATTCATGTCGAACCTGGTGAGTCAGGCCTCGCTCGCTGGCAATTCAATACTCGGTCTCTCATAAAAGCCCTCACATAGTCCTTGCGGTTCTCTGAGCTTCCGGCGTCCTCACGAACGTGCTGTATTGCCGAGACCTCTCGGTGACCCCGTAGCAATGCGCTACCATCTAATCTCTGTGCTTTCTGTGCTTGCTGCCATTCTCCTTGGTAGTCTAGCAAAGCCCTTCTCACCACATTGGGACGACATGCGTATCAAGCACTCTTGGAACGCCGTCCCGGAGAACTGGGAAAGCCTTGGCAATCCACTTGACGGCATAACGATCGACCTCTACGTTGCGCTTAAAGCCCACAACGAGAACGCTTTGATTGACACGCTATACAAGGTCAGCGACCCCAACCATCCAAGGCACGTCTTCACCATTTCTTCCCTCATGTGTGTAATCACGAGTGTCGCTGCTCTCATGCAGATATGGCGTATACTTATCCAAGGAGCAGGTTGCGAAGCTTGTCTCTCCGCCCCCAGGAACTCTCGAGCTCGTCAATTCCTGGCTCGAATACCACGGCGTGCCCTCCTCGTCCGTCTCGATGACACACGGCGGCACCACGCTGACTATCAGTGGCGTGTCCATAATCCAGGCCAACGCTCTCCTTGGCGCATCATATCAGCTCTACAGGCATGTCGGGACAAATGAGACCGTCATCCGCACGGTTGGCTACGCGCTTCCCGCTGCACTGCATGGGCTCGTGCAGACTGTAATGCCGACAACGTGCTTTCCCACCACGCACACGCAGTGGCAGTCACCGCGCAAGCGCTCGTCCGGCGGGGCGACAGCGGTATCAGGAGAGCCTATGACTGCGCTGTTGGGCCGCGACGATGACTTGACCACGCCATCGTTTCTGCGCTCCCTGTACACGACGGCCGAATATAGGCCCGCTGCTCCGGACCGGAATGCGCTCGGGATTGTGGGCATTCTAAATGATTACCCGAGTCCAGAGGACCTGGCGACGTTCATGTCCATATACCGCTCCGACGCGACCAATGCGGCAATCACCGTCGTACAGGTCAACGGTGGTGCATACGACCCGACCAACCCCACCGACGAGTCAAACCTCGACACCCAGTATGCTGTGGCCATGGCGTATCCGACCCCGGTCATCTTCTACAGTACCGGCCGTGGGCCGGCGGGCAAGACCGATTGGCTTGCCTCCTGGCTCGGCTACATCTTCATGGAGGGTGTTAATATCCCACAGACGATCAGTATATCGTACCTCATCGATGAGAGGCTTACTTCGGAGGAATATGCAACGTATATGTGCATCGAGTTTGGTATGCTCGGCGTACTTGGCGTCAGCGTGCTCGTCCCGAGTGGGGACGACGGCGTCGGCAAAGGGGACTGCGTGGGCAAGGACGGCTCCGTCCGGTTCGCCCCGCACTTCCCCGCAACCTGTACGTGTAGCATTCTTTCTCAGCTCGGCAGAAGTACCGAACGGGGTCACTCATCACATCGCAGGTCCCTATGTCACAGCCGTCGGTGGAACGACGGGTTACGGACCAGAGTTCGCGGCAAGCCTCTCTGGGGGTGGCTTCTCGAATCACTTTCAACGCCCCTACTACCAGGAGAAGGCCGTGACCAAATTTCTCCAGCACCTTGGCAACCAGTATCAAGGCAACTACAAGTGCATTCCCTTCCGCGACCTGATCCGACTCCTACTTACTTCGCAATTGGTGCAGCGCTACGAGCCGGGGAATTCCCGACATCTCTGCGCAGGCTCTGAGATTCCCGATCATCGTCAAGGGCGGGCAGAAAGTCGTGTACGGCACAAGTGGCTCCACGCCCGTGCGCCTCTCTCTCCCCTCCCATCTGGGTCGTACATCCGGCTGACCACCAATGTACAGGTCGTGGCAGGCATGATCTCATTGCTTAATGATTACCTGATCTCGCAAGGCAGGGTCGCGCTCGGCTTCCTCAACCCCTGGCTGTACGGTTCAGGCAAGAGTGGCTTAACTGACATCACATCCGGCTCGAACCCGGGCTGCAACACTCGTGGGTTCTCCGCTACTGAGGGATGGGATCCCGTCAGTCTCGCCAACCTTCACGTTCGACGATGGCTGACTATCGGCCCTGTAGGTCACAGGTCTTGGGACGCTTGACTTTCAGGGCCTGCTGCCCGTACTTCCTGACTATGCGGACTAACTGAAAAAGATAGCGCCAGACGTGCGTCATTGCGTACAAGTATTCTGGGAATATTTATCGGCTGATCTATGGCTTCAGGAATAGCCCGCGCGCCGCGCGAACTGGGAATAATCCACAGCGAATAAGCGGTAATTGGTGGGGATACACTGTACTGTAATGTTGTCGGTCTTAGTCGGAGTCGCGAACCGTGAATCACACCTCATTTTATTTCTCAAACCACTTGCGGAGCATTGTACTGTACAAAATGAAGTATCGAAAACATAAGACAAACCAAGTAGGCAACGATGTGCTAGCTTCGCTTCGTCAAATCAGGCCGCCCTGGACACTCGTGCGCCGAAGACTTCCCCTGGAAGCACTGCGTGCATGTTCTGTAAATACGCCGGACGTAGATCCGTGGCTTGAGGCAGACGACGCACGCCTATGGCGTTGCATTCGCGCTGGATCCACGTCGGGAATGTTGGCGATACGGGCGAAGAGCGAGAGGACTGTCAAGGCAGCCTTTCAACAAGCTAGTCCCGGAGAATGATGAATACGCTTACTGTCACCAATCGAGACAACGCCGGACAAATTTCCACGCAGGCCAGCGGACGGCGAAGCAGAGCCATTTGATTCGGAAGTCACGAATAGTCGGTGCGAATTCGCTACAACGTAATTTTTTGGTTGTCACAGACCAACGCACGGAAGGGGCCGATACACGTACTGGCCAGTACCTTCTGGATCGTATATGATAGTGTAGATGATGGGAACACGCTGTATACTGTGCGACTGCATATGAGCGCTGAGTGGAGCCGCTTAGGGAGGGTGGAGGACCTGGATATCGATCAGCCCCATCCGTCCAGCCTTGGGGCATCTTCAAAGGCCGTATGAATAAAGAAAGAGAACGCGTAGCCTAACAAAAGAGGCGGACCTTGATCTGTGATACGAGCTGATGAACAGGCATCGTCAAAATATGGTTGCTCTGTGACGGCACGACCGTCTTGCGCGTTATGACTGCTGTTAGCAAACGGCGCTATAACCAGGCGGCAACTTCGCACCGACCTGTCCGATGTCCGTGACGCTGATGGCGCTCAACAAATTGCCGCTCTCCTCCAGGACCGCGACGCTACTGACGCCTAGATCGCTCATCATCTGCATCGCATCGAGCACGCTCTTACGCGAGTGCACCGCGACCACCTCAAAGTGCAGGTTTAACGAGGGTAGTGGTAGCGTGCCGAGAGGATTCGAGACATAATGCAAGAACGTCGAAGAGGGCTGTATCTCCGGCAGCGGCGGCACTGCGGCGCCGGACGAACGAGCGAAAGCGCTGAAGAACGCGAGCAGACGGAGATCGGAGATCATGCCGAGGTGCGACTCCGAGGACCCAGCCGGCGACTTGACGAGAACTGGGAAATAGAGTGGGCGGCGTCGTCTAAGTTTCGAGGCGACGACGTACCTCGGTGTGCGCCGGAAGAAAAGATAGCGAGGAGAGTGATCACGGACGCATCGTGCGCGAGCTCCACGAGAGGGTTTTTCTCGGAAAGATCTTGGAAAGGCGGAGTCACTACTTGTAGAAGTAGACGATGCGGCATGGACGTACTGCTCACGAGTTGCACCGGGACGTGGCCTGCCTTTGCAGCTTCCAGGATCTGAGCGACGCGCGGGTGGGACTGCAGGTGCTCAGGGGTATACGTATGTCGCGTCGCGGCGAATGTCAGGAACGCATTCACGTCTGCGAACTAGAGCGCCGGTCAAGCCACGGGTCAAAGGAGAGCCTGAGGGGAGCGTACGTCGAATAAGCCAGAATAATGTCCATCGGGATCGGCGGACTTTATGGCGAGGCATGAGGTGCCCTTGGACAGCAGGAGCTACGGCTTCCAGGATCAGCTCGAGATGCACAGAAGGGAGAGAGAAAAAACCGAGTTCACGTCGCAAGCGTCCTCGACCGTGATCTCGCGATCGACAGCGACGACAGGGCCTTCGACCAGGGCTGCCCGAGCAGTTCAGAATCCGCGCAGAGTAAGCAGAAGGGTCACACGTACCTTGAGCGGCCGTGTTCTCCCAGACGCGGACCCACTCTTCGCTTTCTGTGTTCGGTGCGGCGACAAAGCGAATGCTGGCCGGACTGGCGCTACGGCGGCTATGGATACTTGAAACAGACAATCGCTTGCTCAATGACGCCATCGCGCTGGTAGTTTGGTCGCAACGCTAGCGGCAGCGGTCTCGATAACAGTATGGATGGGGTGGGTATGCGCCGGCTTGAAGGTCGCGTATCTCATTGTTGGTAACTTATGTACCTATCATGATCTCTCCACGTCCCACAACGGACAGACGCTTTGCCCTCCTTGCCCTTCCCCACTCCCATCTAGCGAAGAGTATAGCAAAACAATTCGCCTCTGAAACTATCAAATACCTCTCTCAGCTCCACTCTCCCCTCAAGGCCTGAGGGTCAACCGGTCAACTCTCACCGGATCTCCTCCGTCCTCTTTCTCTTTATGGTGTCTCCTCTGCTTACAATCTCCTTACCCGCACTGCTATTTCGTCACTGTTCTTCTACCCACTCACCCTACCCTGTACCTTCGAGTCCCTCGCATTTCCTGCTCTGGTACCATCTCCCCGTCCTGTATGGCCGTCCTCTCTTGTCCCCCCAGCTCGCAAGCACGGTAGCCTAATCGCGATTTCCGGGTCCTCATCTTCCTGGCCCTTGGTCTTGCCTTTCGTTGCTCGCGTTCAGTTTACGCCATGATAAGTTTCCACCCTGGCCTCCCGCAGTAGAAGCCCTTGCTGCGCACTCTAAAGCCAGATCTTACGCCACAGCCAAAAATAGACTGTGAATCACATACGCCTTCAAGTTTGCGGGCGCGATTACAATTTCTTCGGCCCGTGCCTGTCGTGTGGGCCCACTTTTGACCTCCTGGGCGCGCCAGACGTGGGGTTACTATCCAACGACAGCAATCGACTCGTTGCGAGGTCGACTTCAGCTGAAGAGCCAGCCTGAGACTGAACCGAACTTCAGCCCTAAAATCTTCTGCTATATATAATAGCACATGTTTACAGACAAAAGAGTTAGATACTAAATAAAAGCACCTTCAAAAGTACTGTATGTAGATAGTGAATCTGTCGGCCCGGAGGGGACCGTTTAAAACCCCCTTTTGTTCCGACGGCACTCAGTTGCCACTGTTTCCCCTTGTTCATTGTGTGATCGTCTCGGAAGTCAGGACCAAAGGACATCGCACTGGCAGAACATCGCTTTGTCTCTCGTTGCATTGCCCTTGCTTACTCTCGTCGGGTTCACTCGGGTTCACTCCAAGGGGCGTGGGAAGCTTCAATTCTGAAGCTTCCCATTGGTTCATGTCTGCACCTGAACTCCTGAGTTAGAGTTGGCGTCGAGTTGCCAACTCGACTCGGACGGCTAGACCGGTGACCGCTCGCTCTATGGTGCCGGCTGCGCAAGGACCGCTCGATAGAGGATCGAGGATCCTCCAGTCGCTTGCGACCCCTCAAAAATCCTCATTCGAACGGCTGGTTACGAGTCTATCGGACGGCATCCAGCACTAAACATTACAGTAAGTTAGTGAAGTTGGCTTCCAAGTACGTTCCTGGTCTCCAGGTTTCCAGGAACCCGGAATACGGCAAAAAAACGGCAATAACGGACGAAACAGGAACCTTTTTCAAGTTATCAAATCGCTGATGACTCACTCCATCATGGCACTGGTTAGTACAGTACGTATAGATCACCATTCCAGTGGAAGATGATTCGCGCGCGCCTCTACAGTAACTGGAATAGTATTCGACGCAGGTTGTCCTCGATGAAATGGAGCCAGCGATCGCACGATAACATCAGCAACGCCATACTTTTGATTTTGGTATGTTGGTCTGGAATGTACCGACATCAATCTGCGTGTCTGGCCTTTGTGGAACTTGAACGGAGGCCGCCGGGGCCATGTATTCTCAACTCAATTGAGTCAATTCGGTGGATGATCGCGCCGGCGTTCTCGCTTCCCTAGGCCTCTGCCAGACCTCAGGTGCGTGGTGGCCTCATCAATCCGCGCTCGACACTGGCAGCCGAGTGGCGCTAATCACAGAGGAGTTATTGTCGTTACTGGCACGTGGCCCTCGGGCGCCGTATCAATACCGACAATATAGGCTGGAAAATCGAATTCCCACTGTTTTCCTCCTCGACCTCCCCTCGACCCCCGCTTTGCGCGCTCTCACAAACAATTATGCACCCAATTCTACTTGTCCTCATTTCGCTTTTGGGCATATATCTACTCCAGATCGTGTTGGAATTCCGGAGGACCATCCGCAACGTAGGGTACGTAACCCCTACGGCCTTGAGACGATATAACCTAGAGACACCTGGCAGACACTTCTCGGGTCCTCGCCTCCTTTTCGACCATGAGAGGTTTCTGATCTGGGCAATTGGGAGAGTACTGCCACCAATTCCGTATGTGAGCCGAGGAGATTCATGGGTAGTCAGGACGAAGCACCAAGGTAAGGACGCCCCGCCAGTGCAAGAGATCATTGTGCGAGTCACGGTCTTACGTAGATTTCGCCGCTGCTGGAAAGGACGCCATAGCTATGGTGAGTACTGCATATTTGGAGAGATGGAAGTTAAGGACGATGGACTGTCAGGTCACCATGATCCCATGGCCGACTGCTGTCATTTACCTTGCGGACGCAGCGATCATCAAAGTAAGGGACACTCCGCCCCAAAGTGGATGTACCTGATCTTTGGTTTGTGATTTGCAGGAGGTGACAACTTTTCGTGCCAAGTTTCCCAAACCCATCTCCCTATATAAGACACTGTCGGTTTTTGGAGGCAACATCGTTGCGTCAGAAGGGGAAGATTGGAAAAGGTACCGAGCAATCTCCGCTCCAGCATTCTCGGAGGTATGTACCTACTGTCGAAGTCACCGCTCTCTTGACGCGATATATAGAGAAATACCCGTCTGGTGTGGGACGAGACCATCCGCATCATGTTCGACCTGTTCGACAATGTCTGGGGAGACAGTCCCGAAATCGTGGTGGATCACTGCGTAGATATTACCCTTCCGGTTGGTCACGTGCGGAACCTCCCAACATGCTAACGTCTCCGTCAGATTGCCCTTTTGTCGTCGGTGTGGCAGGTAACTTATACGGTATTTTGCTCAGCCGTTGCATTCTCATGCATGCATCAGGGTTCGGCCGCCGGGTTACGTGGACTTCAGACTTGACCGTTCCCCCCGGCCACCAGATGACATTTAAGGATGCACTCCACAACGTGTCTTCAAATCTGCTCTTAAAAATGGGTGTTCCTAGCTGGGCAATGAAACTGACTGAACGCACGAGGAGGGTGAACCTGGCATTTGATGAGCTGAGGGTTCGTCCTAACTAGGTATCTGTTATGTCTCCACAGCTGACGCGGCGGACAGCAATATATGGTGGAAATGGGGATGCTCGTAGAAGCGCTGAGACAAAAGAAGAGCGCCACGACCTATTTAGTGGGCTTCTGGACGCGGCGCATGACAATCCAGATGGCGGCGTTGCCATAACTGAGCAAGAACTCATTGGTAAGTGTGCCAATTGTTGTACCGTATCGCGCTTACGAAGAAGGTTCTCACTCGCTATCGCAGGCAATATGTTCATCTTCCTCTTCGCTGGACACGAGGTAGGACCACCCCATTCCACCGATGGTGCCACTGGGAACCGACCCTTTATTTCAGACGACAGCCCATGCACTTTGCTTCACTTTAGCCTTACTTGCCCTTTACCCCGATGAGCAAGAGCGCTTGTATCAGCAAATCAAGGAAATATTGGTCGACACAAATGGGACGCCTGTATGGTCCATCAGATCAGTAATCAAGCTCACAGAAGAACTGATTTTGCACAGACCTATGAAAACATGAACCGGTTCACGCTCTCCATGGCGTAAGTTCTCCAATCGTCTGTCAGAACGCGAGTTCTCATCCGCCGGGGCTGAAGCGTCTTAAATGAATCGCTTAGGATGTTGAGTGCATATTTCAATTAGGCTCTGAAGCAAGGCTGACTGCGCATCTCAGCCCGCCAGTACGTCACATCGTATGAGCAGCGGTTCTAAGCCAATGATGGCCCGTGTGATCTCAGGTGTCGTCAATCCCCAAACATGCTGCGGAAGATACTAGTTTCACGGTGGGTAATGCTGACGGCGGAGAGACAACATTCCCTGTCCCTTCGGGAACACGGGTCAGATTTCATGTGCCCGGCCTGCATTATACCGTAGGCAGAGCCTCCTTCCATCCCAAGGACTGATTCTTATCAAAGTCTTGCAGCGAAGTATTGGAAGGACCCCCACACATTCCGGCCAGAGAGATTCCTCGGGGAGTGGCCGAGGAACGCGTTCTTACCGTTTAGTTCAGGTAGGTTTGGTCCCGTCATAGCAGCTTGTCGTGCGCCATAACTTCGTTTGTAGGTGCCAGGGGGTGCCTCGGGAAACGGTGCGAGCAAACTTGGTCGTTTGATGACGTGGTGAAGTACTTATACGCATTTCATTCAGATTCTTTGAAACGAGAGCATAGCAGCTATCACGGTGATGATATCGAGGTATAGAGTTGAGGTCAAGGAAGAGCCCGAATTTCTCGGCGAGACATTCGAACAACGTTATGCGCGTATAACGGCCTTCGACCAAATGGTGACTACCACGTAAGTACAGTAATGTTCCCGCTCTCCCGTCCGCCAGTGCCTGAGTTTTCTTTCAGCCCCCGCCGCGTGCCGTTGGTATTCAAGAGGCGATGACCATCATTTCATCTGTGCGACTCGCGGTCGTTATCGAGGTTACTGTAACTAGAGAGAACCAATGTTCTTGAACGAAAGACGTCTGAGCACGCATTGTAGAGCGCGGACTAACCCCTCGCCACTACCCCAATTTTCGATGTGTTCGATGATAATCTGAAACAAGTATCTAATTAGATGGCTCGTATGGCTGGTTGTAAGGAGTTCTCTAATGATCGACCCTGTGCGTGGTCGACGTTCCGTAGGTAGCCCACTGGTCTAGAGACCCTCGTTCTCATGATGAGATGAGAAAGGACATCGACAGCCTTACGCGCGCTTAGAGGCAAAACTTGCTGCTCATCATGCATCAGGCGCGAGCTTATCGAGTTTGGTCCCATGGTACCGATTATGGGGCTTCTTGACCCATCGTGTCAAAACTCAAAGACCATGCGCTTTCCTTAGGTCACGGTCGGGGGGACCGAAGTCTGATTTTCTTGTGCCATGCTATTGGTTTCGGTCCTCGGGCTATCTCTTTTTTTAGACCATGCATGAGTTCCCGTCTTGAAAATGCAGCGGGTCTGTGCGGACTCGGACCATTGAGCGGTCCCAACTGAAGTATGGCAAGTAGTCCGTGTCTGGGGATAACCTTGTTGAGACAACACTGAGACAACCCAACCTCCAAAAAAAAGAATCCGTGGCCGGCCCGGGGTAGACCGGCGTAGGAATGAGAAGCATGGTGTCCTCGTGTCTCTACTCTCGAGCTCATGTATGTCCCTCATGCAAGTCATGCTTTACCTTCATATTCTCTTTGTGTCCCATAACATCCTGAGCACCGACTGAGCTCTGTATGCACCCATGGGAAACCTCTGTTCCAGTACTTCTGCCGGCCCTTCTTCGCACCCTTCGAGAAGCCGCGTTCCCCAGCAACAACCTCCATCCCGTGGACAAGCGCTTGGACCTCAACAGGATTTGTCTCAGTCTGTGTCGCCTCAGGGACGCAATGCGACGCATAAGCCAACCCCACCTGGTGGATCCGTCCCAGCACCTATTCCATCTCAGTCTGGTGGAAAAGCGTCACAGTCACTCTCAACCAAACCCAGTAGATCGAGGTCTATGTCTTCCCCGCACTATCCATCCAAGTCAAATTCCCGGCACCAGTCATATGATAGCACACGGATGGCGCCTCTGCCAGTCTCCAGCGGAGAAACGTCCCAGAAACCGTTACTTAAGTCTGGTAGAACCAGGATTAAGTCTTCCCCGCACAATGTGTCCGGGTGCGTATATATCATACGATGGCGCGAGAAATGGGCCGTCGCTAACCCCCGACGTGGCGTCTTCATTGTCACTCAGGCGGGGGCAGATCAGGTCGCCATGAGAGGTAACAATACCAGGACATTCCCTTCGACAGTGCGGGAGGTGCTTCCCGACGGGTTCAGGTATGAGCTCCGACCCTGGAATATTCTCGAATAACCACCACAATTGTCCATAGGTTCAGAATCCTTGTCCTGGGAAAGGTGCGCGCTAACGCATGGCACACCTCGGGGTTAAATTGACATCTACTGTCGCAACAGAGTCAGTCCGGAAAATCCTCACTCATCAACGCTGTCTTCAATGTCGATATGGCTGTGGGTACCATTTTTTAATGCATTAACCCAGTTTCTCTGATCGAATACTTCTATTAAAAAAGGCGGCACCAGGAAGTCAAAACGGTAACGCCGATATCAACGTCGGCTTTCTCCGGCCAACAATCGTTCCCTCGTTGTCCACGAGTATTCTGGATTCGAGTCCGGAGATGCTCAGAGTCTGCAGACTATCCGGGACTTCATCTCGTACCGTACTGATGCGGACCGTTCAGCTTCGGAGAGACTTCATGGCATCTGGTAAATTGGAAATTATCATTTGTCGTTTCTATGTGACTGATAAAGACAACTCCTTAGGATTTGTGTTCCCATTTCTGATGCCATCGAGAAGGGGCTGGGGGACGGAGTGAAAGATATTTTTGGTGTGAAAAAAGGTCGGTGTGCTCAAGAATTATAGTATCCGTATATGGAACTCACACGGGGCTTAGTACCTGCCTTGATTGTGTTCACTAAATTTGACCTGCTGGTCTCTCGGGTTCAATTTGATGTTACACGGGGCGAACAGCCGAGTGTCAAGGCACGTGCGACGTACGAAGGCTTGTGTAGCTCCCTGTTCCAAAAGGACTCTAAGGACGTGCCAGCAGTGATTTTTTCTGGTAATTTTTCTTCTGCATACGTCCCACATAAGACCATCTAATGCCCCCCATCGTTTATCTCTATAGAGAAACCAGCATATAGAGACCTAATTAGCGAACTGACTTCGACTACTCACGCGATCATCAAGACAGATTCGCAAGATCTCACTGGTCGTCCTACATCATCGTCTCAAGTACTACCGAGTCCGCCGATAACCCCTACGCTTCTTGCATGGTCCATTGCACAGAGGGTAAGCCATGATGTCATCATCCAAGCTTCCATCGAGCACGTACTATCATCCTCATTCTCGAAAATGATCACCTGATCCCATTCTCCACAGGGTTGGGCGAAGTCGTGAGTAATATATGTCCGCCAGAGTACCATCCGACATATTCCCTCGCATGCGTAGGATATTGGCGTAACCTTGGAACCAGTCAAGACTTCAATGATCAGGCCCTGGCAAGCTGCGTGAATGTGATCCACGAAGACATTATCAAAGTCTGGAACTTTGATGATAAGGAAGGGGTCAGTGCTTTCTTTCCTGAGTTCCGTATTATTTGCTGAGAAAGGGATCAGTACCTGTTGAGCAGAGACTTCATGTCCAGGATGTCTCATCTTGTTGGGGACCTAGCTGGGCCGTCTGCTAACTCGTGAGTGCGACCAGACGGACTCGAGACCGCACGTTGAAGACAGACCCCAAACAGTCCTGACTTGAATGGGACCGTGGTGACCATGGCCCAATGGATGAACGGTCCGTACCAAAACAAGAAGTGAACATGTTCTTTGCCTTTATCGATCTCGCCTAATCTCCTTTTCTCAGTAACAGGAACATCCGCTGTATCATGGCCTATATCGTAGACCTCACTGTCATCCTATATGGGCTTTTTTCGTCCGCTCGTAGTGTCTCCGGAACGGAAGTTCAGTCGGCCGTGAAAGACTACGCTAAGAGTGGTGTTAGGAGCCAAATCCACGATCATATCCGGAGCTTTATCACGCAGATCCCCTTCACTTATCAGAATAAGGACACCATAATGGAGGTGATTATTGACTTGATTAAGCAAAATTGTGTACGGACCTCTAGTAGTTGAATAGCTCCAATCTTGGCTCCAATGCCATTCGCCGTTATTCTTCGACGCGTGTGGTCCTCCGAGTCTGCTTCGGCTTCATGAGCCCAGCCGTCCCTGGTTTTGACGCACAAATCTATCTCTATGGGATCAACCCACTCTAAGTTAAGCTACAGTCAAGATTACAGTCGCAGAACTGTCGGCGCACCACACACTCACCACACTGGCTGACCATCGGGCCGCCATCGGGCCGGTTGGAATAGCAACGCGTTCATCGGGCTCACTAGACTGAGCGCTCACTGGCAGTTGCTCAACCGCGGTCTTAGTTTTTCACTCTACGACTTTCAACTTTCCCCCCTATACATAAATACATCATAGTTCATCAACCCTTTCTCTCGAACGGCTTTCCCGCACCTCTCGTTATCTCATATGTCTCGTCTTTGTCGATTTTTTGTATCACTTCATCCTCGGGTAACTTAGTTAGCTCTGCGTTTCCTTAGTTTTCCTCGAAGAAAGATCGTTCGTCTGAGAGCTTGCTCGTGCATATCGGGAATATGTCTACGTACGCGAAATACGATACGTCCCTAGTAAGTCTGCAAGGCATTCAACCATTTCTTCCATTTCCTGACTCGGAGTGTGGAACACAAAATTGCTTGATCAAGTCGACGATTCCGTCCAACACCAAATCCTTCTGTGTCTGTTGCACAGAAAGCTTCATCGCAAATGCCTCTGTAATGAAGCTCCGGATATCGTTGTGGATCGTATCTCTGTGCTTAGACCTGGCATGCCTCTCGAAGACCTGGTGGGCGTGGTCTGGTGACATGTCCCCAGCGGCTATCCTAAATATGCCATCTAGGATGACCGTGAGATTTACGATGTAGCCCATCACGCAACGGACGTTCTCCTGGCTGGTAGACGAGGGGTCAACCTCGGCCGTGAGAACAAGAGCGCTTGCTTACCTCCCTCTATACACGTCGTTGACCCAATTTGCATAACCGCCCCCAGCTCTAGTCACGTCGGAACTATTTGGAAGTCGTGGCTGAGGATCTACTTGATCTCACAGAGACTGTGCTCACCCCGACGTTCCATTGACAGATCCGGCCAGGTCTTTGACGAGGTGAGACATCTTCGCTTTGAATTGATCGCTCGAGAGATACTAACCCTAGTCAGTAGCCAGGACAATCGATGACCAAGGAAATCCAGACCTTGGTCTTGTCATTCATATTCCAGATCTCAACAATATCGAGGTGGAGAATGTTCACGCATTTCTTGAGTGTTTGATCGGCGAAGTCGACACTGGACCGTAGGCTACGCCAATATTCTGACACGGTAACGGTATGTTAGAAGCCTATTACCCGAATCCTCGAATTGTGTGCTCACGGCTTCGTCCAACTCTAGGGAGAGAATAAGATTAAAAAGGTGAGAAAATAAACAACACCACGTACTCGATCGAGGCTTGAATGATGATGTCATGGTTTACTCGTAACGCCGCTGACCAGGCAAGAGGTACAGCACCAATTTGTTGCTCTTCCCCTTGTGCGCCAGACCGTGTGAAGGGTGCACGTGAATTGGTAATGAACCTATCTGTCGTCACTGTTAAGTTGTCGATAAGATCGACGAATCTTGGATCATCTGAGGGTGGTTGGTGATGTCAGTTGATTCCCCCTTCGCAAAGCGTATGGGAGATGGAGATACCCGAAACAATCCCTGCAGGTACATCCTTTGGGTCTTTATGAAACAGGCGGCGACATGATTCTTCTATGCGTGCCTTTGCCCTGGCACGTTCGTGATGTTGATGTCCGCCACTGGGGCTGTTAAGAGGAACTTGGGAAACCACCAGGTCAAATTTGGTGAACACGACAACCACTGGCACTGAAACCCGCGTCGGTGACGTTAATGAGGGATATAGCATTTGATCGCGCTCACCGTTTTCGAATCCCAGAATATCTTCCACTCCATCTCCGAGCATCCCAGCAATGACGTCGGACGCTGGGATACATATCCTAAATTAGGTTTCATCAATAATACAAGACATCAAACTTCACAAAAATAGACTTCTCTACCAGATAGCGTGCAATCTTTCTGAAGGTGAGCGCCTTGCGTCAGTGCGGTGTGAGATGAAGTCCCGGATCGTCTGCAGATCTTGCGAATCACTGGCCTGAGAATCCAAACCAGAACACTCATGGACAATGAGGCAACGGTTATCTCCCGGACAAAACTCGGCGTCGATATCGGCTTTCCCAAGCGCCTTATACCCATTGCACGGTCAAGTAGGTGGCGTACAAAGGCACAGAAACGCACTGTAACATCCACTTTGAAGACGGCTTTGATGAGTGACGATTTTCCAGAGCCGTTCTGTTATGGAATGTGGAGCATAGATCAGTTTTTACGGCCACTTGCCCTAGCGCAGCACATGCGCACCTTCCCTACGACGAGAATACGGAATCTACGGAGAACATATGAGTTATGAGGTACGAGATAGTGTCAAAGAACACACTTGAAGTCTTCGGGGAGTACTTGCCGCACTGTCGAATTGAGCGGCCTACGGGCGGAATAATTCTTGGCTGGACGTTTGGAAGATGCCCTTGAATGCTCTTATCGTTGTCAGTGAGATACGCGGATCAGCCATGGTCGCGTTCATTGGTGAACTGGGGACCGTACCAGATTGGGCAACAGATGACTTTACCCCGGACCCGGGGGATGTTAAAGCTGGAAAGTCTTCGTCCACTTCTGTGGAGCAGACCTGACCGTGGAAACGGGTAACTTCGCCCAGGGGGACCTCTGGGATAAGAATGGCGTCACCGACTTTCGTGGGTTGCACTTTCTATGGAGCAGACTTACCGTGGGTTGTCTATACGAAGACGGCCCTCCAACTTGGGGCGACTCGCGCGCTTGCTTTGTACCCCCCTGTTGGGACGGGAGTCTAGATACTGCGCGTGCGACCGGCGGTGCGACCTGCTCCGAGTCTTGCAACGTTGGTCCTCTGTCATCCAAGTTGGTCGTGGGTGGTTCATACGAAGACGCTTCTCCCCAACTTGGTCGGGTGATTCGCGTGTTGGCCCTGTACGACTCTGCTGTGACGGAAGCCTAGATACAGCCCGCGCGACCGGTGGCATGACCCCTCTTGTAATGTTACTCCGTTGTCGTCCAGTTGGCCGTGGGTGGTCCATGCGAAGAATGCTCCTCCAACTTGGGTAACTGCGCGCTGGCTTTGTACCACTCTGCTGGGACGGGTTGTCTGGATACTGCCCGCGCGACCAGTGGTACGACCGATGTTGGTCCTCTGTCGTCCAAGTTGGTCGTGGGGGTTCATATGAAGATATACCTCCGACTGGGGGTGACTCGCGTGCTGGCCTTGCACCGTTCTGCTGGGACGGGAGCCTAGATACTGCCCGCGCGACCGGTAACACGACTCGCTCTTGCAATGTTGCCCTTTGTCGTCCACGTTGGTCGTGGGCCGTTCATACGAAGATGCTCCTCCAACTTGGGGTAACTTGCGCGCTGGCTTTGTACCACTCTGCTGGGACGGGTGTCTGGATACTGCCCGCGACCGGTGGCACGACCCGCTCTTGTAATGCTACTCCATTGTCGTCTAAGTTGGTCGTGGGGGGTTTCATACGAAGATTCCCCTCCAACTTGGTCGGGTGATTCGCGTGCTGGCCTTGTACGACCCGCTGGGACGGGAGCCTAGATACAGCCCGCGCGACCTGTGGGACACCCCGCTCTTGTAGTGCTACTCCATCGTCGTCCAAGTTGGCCAGTGGTTCATACGAAGACGCACCTCCAACTTGGTCGGGTGATTCGCGTGCTGGCCTTGTACGACCCTGCTGAGACGGGAGCCTAGATACAGCCCGCGCGATCGTGGGACGACCCCCTCTTTGTAGTGCTACTCCGTCGTCGTCCAAGTGGCCAGTGGTTCATACGAAGACGCACCTCCAACTTGGTCGGGTGATTCGCGTGCTGGCCTTGTACGACTCTGTTGAGACGGGAGTCTAGATACTTCCGCGCGACCGGTAGTACGACCAATGTTCGGTCCTTTGTCGTCCAAGTTGGTCGTCGGTGGTTCATACGGAGACGCACCTCCAACTTGGGGTGACCCGCGGGCTGGCTTTACACACTCTGCTGGGACGGGCTCTAGATACCCCACCGCGACCTGTGGTACGACCTTCTTTGCGATGCTGGTCCTTGTCGTCCATGTTAGTCGAGGGTCGCTCATACGAAGCGCTCCTCTATCTTGGGGTGACTTGTGCACTGGGTTTGGGCCACTCTGCTGCTGGGATGCAGGTCCTCCCGCGCCTTGACCTTTGATACCGCATCTACTTTGGCGGGGACTTGAGTTTTGCTGCTATACAACACCCCCTGGGATGACGCAAAGATTGGTGGAAGCTGCAGCAGACAATTTCTGAAATGCACATTGTATAGGAATCCGTGTCTATATATGAACTGACACGGGATTCCGCGCGCTGCGAGTTCAAAAACAGAGTTCGGACGCGGACATGCGTGTTCAACGTGCAGCGTGTGCACGGTTGTAACGTTAACACCTGGTGTTGCAACTGTCCCGCCAACTCAAACCTTAACACGTCACATGACGTCACGCGACCCTAGAACTTTACAGCAATCTCACTCAAATTCCTGCAGCAGCGAGTCCAAGGTGGTGTCTTACCTTTGGCAGTTTTGGCGGGGCAGTGCCGCCGCAGTGGCAAGGCGGTGCCAGTGCGAGTGCGGTGCGACAATTTGCCCCGTACGGCTCGTTGCCGGGTCTCGGTCCAATTTGCTGGTCCGGGGCAGTGAATAGTACGCACAGCGTAACCCTAGTGTAATTGGTTTTGATAGCCCTTTACCCCACTGACTGCTGTCACAACCTACGCCTGCAAACCCTCAACCGCCCCTCTTTTATCGTCGGTTTGCGCAGATATTCGCTGGGAAATGGTTTAGGCTCCAAGGGTTATGTGTAGGTAAGATGGAAGTGGATAGTAGCCCGTCTCCGTTGCAAGGTCTACATTACCTGTTACTAGAAAAGTGCGATATTTGGTGAAAAGGGCCCGGGATGTCGGAAGTGGACCCAAGCTCACCATTGGCAGCTAGCAATCGCATGGTCCTGTGGACTGCGTGGAGTTGTATAATGTTGTCACAAGCCTGAAATGACCTTGTTGATGAAATGCTTTTGGAACCAACCCGGGCCTACCACTGGGCGGCCGACTAATACAGTACGCTGGTTTTTCGAGTTATCATTGACACGTGCCTTTATTGGTACAAAGACTCGTGGACTCGGAGCCTCAGAGGCTCACCAATGGGGGCTAAACTCGAGAGAGCTTTATCGTTGCGCGTGCTATTCACTTGTCAAGGCCGACGGCCAACTTCGCTTAAGAAGCATCCGGATACGTTTGAGCTAGGGCCCTGTCTGTTCGCGAGATCCCTGCGCTAGTACTGACGGGATGAGGCCAAACCTGTTACAGGTACCATCCACGTTGAATGGGGCCAGGTAGCTCATCATCGGGGTGTGATCGATGCACGGGAGCACCGCGTGCTTGCCACCATGAGGTCTACGTAACACACGCCAGGCTCGAACTTCCTCGTTCCCCTCACGCCCCATACCCCACGCCCCAGTCGACATTTCAGCCCTTTCAGCTGTCAATATTGTGATGCCCGGATACCCGGAGAACGTAACAGACCCAGAACTAGAGAATCGGTACCCTTAGGTGGGTATTCGGTCGATACTTATCTGAATGTATACTGATGGCCCTAAAGATGATCTAGGGGGAGAGGCGCGGTCGGAGATACTCGAAGGTTCGTCTCATCATAGTGCACATCCTGCATCACCGGGTGCGAGAGGTCTGACGTGTGGCTCGTTATAAATTCTAGACTCAGGAGGGGGGAATCGGGCAATCCCTCTTCGGAAGACCATTTCCTCCGAGGTCTCACAATGAGCGCAGGGATTTGACGATGGTGCCAATGTCCTCTGGCTCTCTAT
>JAKELI010000381.1:0-46102 GCA_021525025.1 Lactarius hengduanensis
GCATGGGTCGAAGAGACAACGCTGAGAGGGCAGGAGAAGCTCCCGACACCCCAGCGAACGCGGCTGAGACAGCTGCGAAACCTCGTCAGATAAGTCCTCGTCCTAAGACAAGAGGCCACGTACCGTAGAACGGATGCCTAACAGACGTATCCGGGCTAGAAGGATGGTCGATGTCGGTCCTATGAGACGATGCGTCTCGCGACTCGAGATCGAGGCTGCACGAAGCCACAGAGCTAAGAGGGTAATAATGTGTCAGTGACAGCGCACGGGTGATCGCATAGCGAACCCCGATATTGTTCTCCCACGCACAGGCGGTAACGACCAGACCTGGCAGCGTAGAGAGAGGACCTCCCACAGGGAGATTGTGACGCTTTGGCGCACACTCTGCGAAAACGGATTAAAGGCCGTAAACGCAGAGAAAAGATAAGGACCCACCTCCGGACCTGTCCTCCTAATATCCTTCCATAGGCCATCGCGGTCACGCGTGATGTGCCGCACGAGGGGGAGTTGACAGGAGGAGCGCGCAGCAATGGGCGCAAAGGTCGAAAGGCAAACCCGCACTGACAGGGTAAGCCAACGACATAAGCGATACCACTGTGACAGCTCAGATAGTCGGAGATAACATACCACTTCTTCCACCGTAAATCCCAAAAGATCTCCGCATGCGCAGCGGAGGAACGGGAGAAGCATCTGACGAGATGCGTGACACGAGCCTGACGAGGCGCCTCAATGAGGTAATGTGTCTGCGGCAAGAATGGAGGAATAAGTGAAAAAGGTCCTAAATATTAAATCCGTGCAGCGCGAAGGGAAGCGAGGTGCATAATGGGGTACAGTCCCGAGCCAGAGCCTAAGGCGAGCTCTTGAGCGAGCCTCGGCGAGCTTCCCGAGCCATGGGCTAACACGCTAAAAACGGAAATGTAAGAGCGCGAACAATTCGCGCGAAGGTAGAGAAGGAACCAAACCATAATTGATGGTAGCTTTTTCCTTCTACCAGAAGGTTTTTTTTTAACGCACCCATCACGTTCCTTCCGCCATGCAAAGATGTTATTCACCCGAGACCTACCCTCTGTTTGAGGGGGAGTGTTGGGATACAGCCCGGAACGGACATAGTCCGGCAAACCGAGGCTAGACCGACATATTATATAATCGTTATATTACCGTAGCCAACGATTATCTAAGAATATATCTCGGGAGAGAGGAGTATACGCTCTCCTCCGGGACTCCCACTCACACATCGTTCACCTTAACGGCTGCCCGCCTCCGTAAATCTCTACAACCTCAATTATAGTTGTTCTCTAAGTTATATGACTCTGAACTGACTACAAGCTTGACTACAAAATGACTATCTCTTGACTTTTGGCAAAATTTCTGACTACCATCTGACTACTGGCCAACTTTTCTTTTTACTGAGGGTGACGACGACGACGATGGTAGAAACGACAACACGATGACCACAACAACCTCGACCCGCGATCTATCCTTCTGCATATTATGTTTCTATTTTTTTATATTTAAATTCTAGTTTGCTTATCTTTACCTGCTTGGTCCTCCATACGATACAAACTTTACCCGCGACGCTCTCTTCGCTTCCCTCTTTTCTACCTCCTGTTTTGTCTCTCCGCCGTCGCGTCCCATCCCATTCCTTTCCCCCTCCATGTCGTTTCGATCCTAGGTACCGCATTTCTCCCTGCCATAAGCTCTTTCTTGCTCGTCACTACACCGCCTTCTCCCTTTATGCCAGCGCGAGTCAGGTTCGATCGATGATAAGCTCCCGAGACTGCTATCACTGGGCCCAAGCATCGCTGTCGGCTCCTGATCGAGGCCTGCCAGCCCGATGGCCCCGATCCCTCTCGCTTTCGGTTCGAAATACGGTCGTTCGCTTGCTATCTAGCAATCCTCGCCTTCATAACTTTGTTCCTGTTTCCGTTTCCCTCTCACACGTCCTCCCCCGTCCCACTATAGTGATGAGGCAACGCGACGATGACGACGACGACGATTATCATAGTTCTAGCTTACTACAGTATTCGTACTACGAGAACCGCACATTCCCAGTATTGGAATTGTGCTGCAGTATGCCGCCGTAGCCTTTACATAAACCCCATCTGTAACCGAGATATCGATCTCGATAATTGCTGATAAATTAGTGATAAATTATCGATGGCTGCCAGGCGCTAGTGATTATCTTTTCCTTAGCATCAATTAGTAGTTCATTATCTCTCCTACTCGAATTATTAATAATTTATCTCTCGCTAGCGCGGGAGGTTTTCCCTGATGGAGTTGGCGTCAGTTTATTCTATGTATCTCCATCAGTTTCCAGGCCATAAGTGGAGAGGAGGTCTTTCTCTCACCGTGTCTTGCAAGGTGCCTGGTCTAGTTGCTCAGGCTCACGACATTGTGGACTTCGCCCCTTCATTCCCGTCGTGCCTATCTGTGTGCTCCCTCGAGTCCTATGAGCAAGTAACCGATGCCGGCAGGAACTCTCCCATAATAGGACCGTCCAATCTATCTTCTACTGTCACCATCGATTGGAAGTAGCAGTAAGTCCGTCTCGGGGCCACCTTCCATAGGACAAATGTGTTTCATAACTGTACTGTGCTCGTAGTACGACCAAGGGGGGGCCGGGCCGTGGTTCCGTGACCCGAGGCCGGGGGGGGGTCCGCCGAAAGTCCTTAAAAAAATTTACTTTTTGGGTGTCTGGAAGGCCGGCCCGTTGATCCGTTGGGTTCGTTTCGAACTCACTCATCGGATGCCGCCCTTTTTCGCGCCTCTTTCCCTTGGCTCCCACACCTGCCACCATCATTCTTGCAACACCCATCAGGAAGAGGCAGCTGATGACGAGCTGGGCTTCAGCCCAGTGATCAAGATAATTTTTTTTTGGTTTCATTGTGTTTATTTTCTCACTAAGTCCTTCCTCGCCTCATACTAGTATTACCTGGGCTACCTCCCTCTCACGGAAGCCCACTGTCACTGCCGCAGTGCTACCCCATCGTGGCGCACAAGACCCCTCACGCTCCCATGCGAACCCCTTTGCGGGCTGCTCGCCCGGCAGCGGACGCACGGGTGCCACACGAGGTGGTGCGTCCGGTGAGGACACGACAGACAGCTCCTTGATGAGTGCGTTTTGTTTTTGATCCCGTTTCGTCTGTCTGACGTCTTTTGTACAAGGAGCTCGTCCTCGGTCGTGCATTCCATCACAGATGACAAGTTGCCCGTCGCAGACATTGTGACCGCATTGCTCGTCGTGGCGCCTGGTGTAACGTCTACCACGGACGTTTGCCTGACTTAGGCGTCTCGGGTCGTGGCGATCCGATTCGAATAGTAGAGCCGGTTAGCAGGGGTCTCGGGATGACGGGCTGGATGAGGGAATAGACGTTCCTCTGGTCCTGCTCTATACCCGTGAAGATCGTCTCCTTGCTGTACTCCGATAGGTGGATCGGAAAGGATCTTCAAGTCGTCCCAAGAGTCGTGATCGACGATATAGAAGAAGGTGTAAGGGCGTGCGACTCGTTCGTTGAGGTAAAGGAACACTCGGTGATACGTAGCGTCCAAGGGATATTCCACTGCCCACGGGGGACTCGGGATAAGTCACGGGGATCCCTGGTCTAAGGGGATATGCCGGACGACTCACTTAAAGGGGGATTCCCTCTAGCGTAGACGAGAGTAGAAGAGTGGTATTTCGAAGAAGACCAAGATACCGTTCTTGGTCTTCGCTCAGCACTATTTATACAAGTACGCGCGGGCTTTCAAGCGCCGCTCCAAGTACTACTAGCCTATAGCGTAAGTAGAGCAAACCCTAGTACAGCTATCCTAGTAGTGAGTCATGATCCGAGCCGTATCGTACACAATCACATGCACCGGAGCTTACCCGGCTGACTGATCAACTAAGTCCATGACTATATGCTGCTGACGTGGTGTCATACCCTTGTACGTCAGTGTCCACTTCCGGGCCGAAACACTCCGTTAGTCCGAACTGTAACACCTGGCGCCACCACCGTGGTTTGCAACTTGCTCAGTCCGTCCTGCGGTGACACGGCTTCTTCTTCCGCGCCTTGACACGAGTCCAACGCTCGTCCTGCGTGTCCGCCAAAGCAACAGCAACGGATGCCTGCGCCTTCTCAGCCTTGCCCGCTGGCGCGGACATCGCCGTGCCGTCTTGCCAACTCGCAAGAGGTGCTCCCCACACCACCCTCGAGCAAAAGCAAGCCCTTAAGTCCCCACTTGCGCCTCACCGCACGCAAGCCCATGGTCGCCACATCCACCTTTCGCCATGCGAGTCCGCCGCCACCACCCCGTCACAGCGTGCAAGACCCGTCACGACGCCATCACAACAGCGTGCAAGCCCCCACAATGCCACAGCAGTGTCGACACTGCACAGGATCCCACCCCAACTTCAACTCAACATGGCGCGTAAGTCCCGCCTTAGCGCAAGCCGTGAACAACGACGACGGGCCCAAGGACGGGCCAACGGCCAGGCCATCCAGCGATGTCAGTAAGGCGGTGACGACAACGACACGGGGACGATGACCGCGATCACGACAGTGCAAGTAGGAAGACTACGATCACGGCAATGCAAACTGACGAAGACGACAATGGTTATGACAACCACAGGCCGACAACGAGTCGACGACCACGACAACGGAAGCCTGAGGCGATGCGACTTACACCTAGCACCGTAGATAGCTCCTTTATTGCTTAAATACAAGTATTTTTTCCGCCGATTGCCCCTATAGCAAACTGTCGCTGTGCCTCGTCCCCTAAGCCATTCGACCGTGCATGCCTCCGCATGCACAACTTTGTACAGACATTCGCAAAGTTCGAGCACATGTCACTATTTAATTGCTAAGGCTGTGCGCGAGTGCAGCACGTTCGGAAAATGTAAAAGTGAACTGCCTCGGTTCTATATTTGGATAAAATTTCCTTTTGGGGGGGTTCCGGGGGGGGGGGAGGTGAGGCTCAGCCCCTTAAAAAAATTTACCGGCCCCGTGCGATTTTAAGAATCCCGGCCCCCCCTTGAGTACGACTGGTCTGTGTCTCGGACATGTATCCCAGTGATAAAATGGATCAAAAAAAAAAAAAGTAGCAGTAAGTCGACCGTGACCCCAGCTGTCTCATTAGATGAATGCTGACAGTTATCACATTGTGATCCCAGTAGACTGAATAGACCCCGGGAATACAATGTCGTGGTTTGATTCCTGGAAACAACGTATAACCAGGTCCAGAAGGGGTCAATTCCTATCGAATATACCATTCCTCGGTAATCTCAGGCTTTCCACAGACGAAGAAGAGCAGAGACAAATAGGACAACCCTGAGAGAGTGATGAGCCTTTCAGTTAACGGTAACGTCACGGATTCCCTGATCGTTTCATCATAGGTCCTGATAGACAGACATGAATGCACTAGGGCACATGTATAGATCAAGAGAATGCTCGAGCTAACGCCGCAACGCAAGCCGCAACATAGATGGTACTACGCACAAGTCTTCGAGGCGTGTTTAGTTACGAGTGAGGAAACGAGGTGATGGCTCTAGTGACCTTCTTAGCGAGTGAGATCGTCGATCCGGGTCTACAGGTTGCCGAAATATCTTGTGTTCTGCACTTACAACCTTGCTGTCACCGCGTCACTGGGCTGTCAAGTGGTGAGAATTACCTAACGTCTGCCAGTCAGGTGACATCTCCCAATGTCACAACTGCACCCTTGACTGCACCCGTCTTCCCCTTCTCACTTTGTTTTTCGACACACGCGTGTCTAAAGTAATCCTCTTTATGGATCTGCATTTCAAGTGACATTCCGTTAACCGCTTGTCTGCACCTGATTTGGTCACTCCCTTGCACTGTCAGACAACACGGTCTTGGTCAAGGTCCTGGTCGCTTTGGTGCGATCCGTGTTTATCGTTGACAACTTCGTTCTCTCTCTTGTTCTCTCTGCACTGTTTTATAAATCTCACTCCCTTACTCCTTCTTTTAAGTGACGAGTATTATTGTTGGGGCAGTTTTCAGTTTTCACAGGCCTGCCGAGTGTGAACTCAGGGGCTTCTGAGGATGTTTGGCTCCTGCCCCCCTCAGGCTTTTCTCCATGGAGCCTTGACGACCACATGAGTCTCCGCTTATCATCAAAGCAAACATCTGTAAACACAATTAGGTGTTCAGAGCTGTTTGTAGTGATCGGCACGGGTTTGGAAAACCCGTACGGGTCACGGGTCGGGTACTGCCGGGTACGGGTACGGGTAGCCTCCTTCAACCCGGGGCAAACCCGTACCCGTACTACGGGTTCCCACGGGTAGTCGTCTTTTTTTGATTGTTGTTGGGCCCCGCGTATACCCTCCCCACGCCTCGTCATCCAGCTCTTCCTCTATGATCAATGATCCATCACCGCTATCAGACTCGCCACTGTCTATCGGCACTCTGTTGCCCCCCCTAGTGCCGCCGTCCTTGTCTCAGTTGTCCGCCCAAGGCCACCTCGAATCCTCGATTTCCGTCTCCGAGTTGCGTGTCATGCCACAAACCCGTCTTTGTCGAGGTACGTTCCCGTTTATAGCTCTCACTTACCCATTTCTGATCATGTCTTTGTCTCAGAACAGGTATAGTTCTGTCGGTACTGGTGTCTTGATCAGACTATAGTACTCGTCTACTAGGTTAGTACTAGCTATCTGCACGTCTCGTCTCAGTTCTCATTAGTTCCATCAATGGCCTTTTTGTCATGATTGGATTCGCAGATTCTCCTTTCTCCGTTGCCCGATCGCAACGTTGGACGCTCTCTTCTCTCTGCTTCTTGGTAGGATGCCGCGCATGTATTTAACCGACTGTTTCTCTTCGCCAATCTATAGAACTTTTTCTCTGTCTTCTACTCTCTGAGTGTGATCCATCTTTCGACCATGTCACAACTTCCCATTCCCACACCAACTGGTATCATACAAGGACCGCGCAAGCGTCGTCCTACTGAGCGTGTCACTGAAAATGGCGACCCTTTGGCCAAGAAGGCGAAGAGGACGCCTCGTACCAGTGTCAACGCAAGGGCTGTCCCTGTCACCCCCCAGACTTCCGTTGAAGACGTTCCCAACCCCACTCGTCGCCCTCAACACCTGCCGCCTCGCCGTCATCAAAGTTCTGGTGCCGCCGACAGCAGTGATGAAGAGGCCGATACTACAGGCAGCCGTATGCAGTCTACGGTCGACCCTATTGAAGTTAGCAGCGGCGACGAAAGGTCCGATGACTCGGATGAACCTGAAGTAGAGGATGACATATCCGAGTTGAGTAAGTTGGGCGTTCATCTTTTCTCCCTCATACAATATGCTTAACTTCAATAGATCGCCTTTCTAAAAGCTGGGATGCGCCAGTTTATGCTTTCTTCAAACCCATTCCTTCTGTAGAGTATGTCAAAAACCGTAAGGCTCATGTCTTCGAGTGCGCCGCTAGCCCCTGCCGCCGCCCGACACCATTTGTTCGCCGTTTTGTCTACACCAGAGATGCTAGTTCCACCAGCAATCTCCTTCGACACGCAAAACTTTGCTGGGGTGATGACGCGCTTACTGCCGCATATGAAACGCGCGATCTTAAGTCCACACGCGAGGCCCTCAGAAATCACAAGGGCCTGAACGGTTCAATCACGGCGGCATTCAAACGAACTGGAGCGGGAAAGGTGACCTACAGCCACCGCCAGCACACTAAGCTCGAAATCCGGTACGTTCCAAAAAGTTATTTGATCGTAGTAATACCTAATGTTCAAACAGGGCAGAGTTTGTACGCTGGGTCTCTGAGAACAAGCGACCTTTCCAGGTAGTTAATGACCGCGCGTTTCGTTCCCTGATGAAGACAGGACGACCCGAATACTATATCCCTTCGGCGGAAACTCTCTCGCGCGATGTCAAGAAGGTCTTCTTACATGTTCGTGAACGCATTGCCAACATGTTACAGGTATGTTGGCTACGACGATCAGACCAATACTATACTGACCAGAAGCCAGGAAATTGAGGGCAATCTCAGTTTTGCTACCGACGCCTGGACATCGCCTAATTACAAGGCGTATGTAGCTATTACAGTCCACTTTGAAAAAAGTGGCACCCCGACTGCCCTCCTACTCGACCTTGTTGAGGTGCCGAAGTCCCATACCGGTGAGAACCTCGGGAACGCTTTTGCTGAGGTTCTCGAGGAGTTTGGGATCAAAGATAAGGTGAGCGGTAAAGCGATTCTGAAGTATGTACCCGGACTTACATTGTTGTAGATTGTCAGCATCACAACTGATAACGCGTCCAACAACGACACGATGATCCAGCACCTTAGTACCATCATTGACAAGTTTCCAGGTGCCGCCAATCAGACGCGCTGCTTTGCGCACACAATCAACATCACAGCAAAGTCAATTCTCAAGCAATTCAACCTACCAAAGACAAAGCCTGGCGCTATTCTTGACGACGCTGCTCGAGCGCTTGCTGAGTTAGGCCAGGAACTTGAGTCCGAGGAGCAGGCAGAGCAGGAGGCGTGGGAGGCCAATAGCGAGGAGGAGGAGGATCAACCCCTTGACATCTGGGTGGACCTTCGTGAGGGGCTAACAGAGGAAGAGGTCAGCGAGCTCGACGAGAGCACACAGCCTGTTCGGTCGATGTTGATAAAGGTAAGTTAATCATTTGACTCGACGTGTACAGATACTAATGTGGTACATAGCTGCGTAGGCTCGCATTCGCTCTCAAAAATTCCACGACAAAACTCCTCCCCAAATGGCATGCGACGCTATCAGCCCATCGCCTCCCCTCACGCATGATGCCGCGTGATGTTTCAACTCGCTGGAACTCGACCTACGATATGCTCGAATTCGCTCTCAAGTATCGCTCGGCAATTGACAGCATGACTGCCACCCGCGAATTTTCTCTTCGCAGATATGAGCTACTGCCAATGGAATGGAAGATCGCGGGAGAACTATGTGACGTATTGAAGGTGAGTAGTTGTTTTCTTTGCTTCCTTCTACTTCTGAATTATTTTTGGCCAGATTTTTAAGGACGCGACAATGTATTTTTCACGAGGAACGCCAAACCTCGCGGCGGTGATCCCGGCCATGGACCACATCGACAATGTTCTCGCTACAGCCTCCGGCTCCTCTGATCAATTTGGGGCATCCATACGTGCCGCGCTCGCCATCGGCAAGAACTCAATGAACCGGTACTATAACAAAACAGACCATTCCGAGGTCTATCGGATTGCTATGGGTGAGTCACTTCCTGATCGTCTCAAGGGTGCCTAATTGAATACTCTTAGTGCTCCACCCTCGCCACAAGCTGGAATACTTCAAGAAACATAATTGGGAGGACGCATGGATTCAAGCCGCACGCGATATTGTTCAAGACGAATTTGCCCGGTCCTATGAGTTACCTGATGACGATAACATGGAGCACAACGGCAGCGAAGTTGTAAGTGGATTTGTGGAAAACTTCCCTTTGTCTTTGGGCTAACTGTCCCGAGCCGAGTCAGCGCTCGCAAATTTCTTCGAATACCAACATTTTCGACGATTTGCCCGACCTTGTGCTCACTTCCTCAGATCACAACGAGCTCAACCGGTACCTTTCGACTGGGATTGAAGACGTGAAGGACGCCCTCTCGTGGTGGTACGAGAGGCGCAAAAGCTTCCCCGGCCTCTCACGTATGGCGCGTGACTATCTATCAATCCCTGGTATGTACCTTCTACTTTCTACTTTGTCTACTCTTTCTGATGTTTATGTTCAACCCCGGATTAGCCACAACAGTTGATGTCGAGCGGATCTTCAGCCAAGGCCGGCTTGTCCTTCCTCACATTCGTAACCGCCTCTCGTTCCTATCAACACGCGCACTGCTCTGTGTTGGGACATGGAGTACCCTTGGCATGATCACTGATCGTGACATCAAAGGATCCCTCGGAGATGAGGACACCGATAAGGAGGACGCGGACTGGGATGTCAGTGTGAGTTGCGTACTAATCGCATCCTTCCCACGCGCCGGTCCGCTTTCCCGTCAACTTCGAATTGAGTCTCCGCTCCAACACTTCGTTTCGTTGCTTATACAATCCAAGTAAAGTCAAATAAATAAAATTGATTACATGAGCGTATTTTTTTTTTCGGTCGAGTCAGGTGATTGAGCAAGGCAAATGTACATTAACTAATCAAAACAAGGCGCGAAATTTTTTAAGGTCGATATTCTGCTGTGTAATCTACTCTACTTGGATGGTAAGGTTGGGAGGGGGGTAAATGGCCACAGAGCCAGTACATAGGGTGTGTCGTGTGATACGGAACCTGGGAATTAGCACCGAAAGGGTAAGCGGCGCGTGGGTGAGACCTGGCACAGGCGCGGAAGACGGAGGGGTGCCAGCGCGCTTGCGACGCTGTTTGGCAGGCTGAAGGGAAGGGGCTCTGCGGGACCGGACGTGGGCGGCGGCGCGGGCACGTGCATCGACGTTCTGGGCTGCGGTCTGCTTGTCCGGAAGCGGGGCGCAAAAGGGTGAAGGGAGTTGCGCCCCGCCCCTTCCCATTCCCGCCTACCCCGTTCGCGTGCCATCCCTGCATACAACTGGGGGTGGGGCGCCACCTGTGAGTTTGCGCGCGGGCCCAGTCCACGTGCCACCTTTGCGCGTAAACAGGGGCGGGGGAGGGGGGGAGGGGTGTGCCACTTCCGGGTTTGCGCGCGCGCCGCCTGTGGTGAGAACGGGCGGAAAGGGGAGAGCCCCTTCTCGTTTCTGCACGGGGACCCCTGCTCCCTGTGGGCGCAAATCGAAGCGAGGGCGTAAAAGGGTGGGTGGGGCGAGCCACTCCCATGTGACTCCGGTTTGCGTGCACCCTATGTGCGTAAACGGGGATGTCGCCGCCGGGAGTGGGGCTCGCGCAGCCCATGCTCGCGCGTTGCCTTTATGCACGAGAGGTGGAGGGAGGCGGAAGGGGGGCCTTCCCATTCCCGCATGGCCTCCCGTTCACCTGCTCCTTCGCGCGCAAATTGGAGCTGGGGGTGCAAAAGGGTGGGGAGGTGGGCGCGCCACTCCCGTGCGGCCCCAGTTCGTGTACAAACGGGGGCGGGAAAGGCACCCCCCTCTTTTGCGTCAACATCTCTGGGTGAAGGGGGGAGGAAAGGGCAGGTGGGGCCACACGCGGAAAGGAGGGGCTAGAAGAGAGGGGGGGACAGAGGGGAAAGGGATTGGGATAGTCAACGCGACGTTGACGGTCCTGGATGTTGCAAGCGTTCCTCAGAACGTTCTTGCGGAGGACCGAGTCCTCCGCACGCATTGTTTACGCATTGTTTACGCGTTATTTTGATTTATTTATATTTGATTTCTTATTTACTCGGAAAAAGGATGATAAAGTTAAAAATCGGAGTTTGAAGTTGAGTCGCGGTAAGGCGGCCCACTTTCACCGGCGCGTGGGAAGGATGCGATTCGTCAATCGCTGTCAGTGTGTAGATACCTCGGCCGTTTTTTCGGCCGTTTCGGAGTCGCCGGTCCGACACCAGTCACACCACCAACACGTTGCGCGTTATCAAGCTATATCAAGTCTCGTTCTGCCTTGTTTCTCTTTTCTCATCTTTCTTTCCCCACTATTCCGTCCTCAAACTCATCAAGTTGTCGTTCCTTGGCTTGTCATACGGTCTCATACCCCGATCCTTCTACTCTTGTTGGATACCTTTGATCGCTCCGATGAGCCCGATCAGGTTCCAAACTGTCCCGAAGTGTCGTCGGCCAGCATGTTTTCACTGCCATCCATATTCCATCACCCATCCAGTCGCTCCTCTTTCCTATCCACGTTCCTTCAATTGAATATCTTGGCTTCGTGTTTTGTGTCTCAAGCAAAGGTGGCGACAACGGCGCGCATACCTGGTACGTTTCCTTCTTTCTACTGACTTCTTTTCTAACTTTAAACCCATAGTGCAGCTCGTCGACGACACCCACGTCACTGGGACTCATCACTTCGACTTCCGTTCTCATTCCTTTTATCGACGCTATTCCCAAATCCGAGCCTCCGTCCTCCATCGATATCGACCGTGACTACGCAGGACGTTTCCCTTACATTTCCGAGCCTCCGTCCTCCATCGATATCGACCGTGACTAGTACGCAGGACGTTTCCCTTACATTTCCGAGCCTCCATCCTCCATCGATATCGATCGTGACCACGCAGGACATTTCCCTCACATTTCAGTCCACTTCATACATACAGCACGCTACTCTCTACCAGTACTGACTGCAGTAGGATGCTAGTTATGTATTATCGGTACATGTGTTGACCACGCGACGAGGAGTCGAGGACATTCCAACAGTAGCACATCTTGAATATACTTACCTGTTCACCTGTTAACCCCAGGCCTATACGCATACCCGTAAGATAACCCGTACCCGTAAGATAACCCGTACCCGTAACGCGAAACCCGTCAACCCTCAAGAACCCGTACCCGAACCCGTCTAAACCCGTACCCGCGAGGACGGGTACGGGTTTTCCCGGGTACGGGTACGGGTAGCCATTTTCAACCCGAGGGTTACCCGGGCCAATCACTAGCTGTTTGGAGTGTTCAGAGTGTCCTTGAACGGCTCTGAACAGCTCTGAACACCTACTGCATTTACAGATGCTTCAAGTAGCTTCAATTCAAGTTTTGTTAACGAGCCGCACGTTTGAGCAGTATTTGAATTGTTCTCTATCCGCACTCCCTCAAATCCTCAGACATTTAATTGCTCCCCCTGTGTTGAAATACATTTTGTGAGATTCCGTTCCACGCGTTGATTCCTGCTGGCGCAATTTTTTTAAAAAAAAACAACAACCATTTGTATTCACACCACCAACTTACTGTAAGCCAATGGTATCGTAAATGGTACCTCACCAAAACTCCGCCTATCCGGTCCTACTATCGTCACGCCTCATGGGGCATCACCTCCCCACTTCCGCCCTGTAAAGTCTGGACGTTACTGTAAGTATGGTGCCGGCTAGGGCCTGGATTTAGATGCCAGACCAAGCCAGCCTTAGCCAGGCCAAAGAAAAAAGAAAAAGCTAGGCCAAGTCAGGCCAAAGTGGGGGCCTGAGAGGGCTTTTGGCCGTGCCTGTATGAAAACGAAGGTGAAAACAGTGGCCAAGGCCCCGGCTTGCTTACCACGTTCAACTTCAAGCTTCAAGCTTCAAGTTCGAGCTCTGCCTCGGGGCGCGAATCCGTTGCAAAGACACCTCGGGCGCTGGCCTCGTTTCGGCCTCGGTGGCATTTCCTGCCATTTCGTATTTGTGTTCCCACTCTCTCACCTGCCACTCGTTGTTCACTCTTTATCGCCTATCACAAGACCTATCATGTCGAAATGGACGCGGCAGGCACCAATGCCAATAGCCTCGCAAACAACCCCTAGGCACGCGTCCCTGCACCTCGTGCCGTTTTTGTTCGCTGCCCTCACCACTCCTCACCCCACCATTCGAGTTTCGACTCCCATATCAAACTCCCCTCCTTTGTTGACGTTGTCGCCCTGACACCTCGCTCTACTCGTCGATCACCTCGGTCAAGTCGTGCCTTGTCTCAGGTAAAGGACGTGATATCTTTCCTTTGTGATTCTTCGAATTTCTTTACACAATAGTGCATGTGCTGTCGGTCGCCATATCGGCCTCGGTTTCTTGTCATTCTTGTCTCCTTACACCCACTTCTCGTCTCCGTGTCGCTACTGTCTCTGCATTCACTCGTCTTCTTCCCGTATGCTGTCGTTCATCTCACTACTCCTTCCCTCTCTCCACCTTGGCACGTAGCTGTTGAGGTCCTCCTGTGTTTTAGCTCCTTGTTCTTGCTGAATACAGCAGCGCCTGGTGGCCAGTCTATGTGTCTTCCCGCTCGGGTGAGTCAGGTCAAAGACCATAGGTTGCTCCGGCGTCCTTTTAATATTATAGTAGGGGCACCTGCAGTTCCGTCCCTACCTCAATCCTTGGCCTGAGGAACACAATAAAAGCTCTGCATCCCAGTCATTTTCTCAGTTTTTTTGTCACCGCACCTCTAGCATTCTTGACCTTGGTGGCCCTCTAATCATGCGCTGCCTCCAGCTCTCTGTGCTCTCTGTGCTCACCGCATTTCCCTTCGCCAACTTCGCAATGCCCTTCCCACCACCTTGGGACGACATACGTGTCAAGCACACCATCCCACCATACTGGGAGGCCCTCGGTCGTCCTCCAACTAGCACGACCATCGACATCAGGAAAAACCTACTTTGCTAATTTGAGATAATTTGAGATAATTGAGACTAGCGAACGCTAGCTGTCACTAAGATGTCAATAATTCTTGCCCAATATGGAAATTATCTCAAATTATCTCTCGCTAGCGCGGGAGGTTTTTCCTGATGGACCTCCGCCTTGCGCAAGCCTCACGACGAGAACGCATTGAGAGACGCATTCTACAAGGTCAGCGATCCAAGGAGTCCGAAGTACGTCCTTTCCAACATTCCTCCGCGCACGACCTACCTACATGTGCTGCGCCGCTGTTACGTTTCAGATATGGTGCACATCTCTCGAAGGAGCAGGTTGCACAACTTGTCGCACCGCACCCAGACACCCTCGATCTCATCGACTCCTGGCTTGGACACCATGCCGTGCCGTCCTCGTCGGTCTCAACGACACACGGCAGCAGCTGGTTGAAACTGACGGGCATCCTCGTGTCACAAGCCAATGAACTGCTCGGGGCGTCGTACCAGGTGTACCGACGCATAGGGACGAATGACAGCAGTATTCTCCGCCTTCCTGGAGCAGCTCGGCAGCCAGTATTACGGCTCTCACAAGCGCGCTTTCTGCCACGGCCTGACGCGTCCTATTCTTACTTTGTAATTTTCGTGGTTTGTGCAGCGCGGAAGGCCGTGATATCTACGCGCAGGCGCTTAAATATTTTATTATCTTAGACAATGAGGTCTCTCGCGGCCGGCGCAAGCTGTTTAGCACCTGTGCGTTTTTCCTCCTCCCTCTGCTCTGACTCGAGCACCCAACTGGCCACTAATGTATAGACCGTGGCTGGCATAATATCACTGCTTAACGACTACCGGCTTGTAGGAACCCGCTCGGCTTCCTCAATCTCTGGCTGTACGACATCGGTATCTACGGCCTGAACGACATCACATCTGGGTCTAATCTGGGCTGCGGCACTGATGGATTCACAGCCATCACTGGGTGGGATCTTGTTCGTCCCGCGAGGCTTGTCCATCTGACGTTGGGCTGATTTTCTGCCCGGTAGGTGACGGGTCTCGGGACGCCGAACTTTTTGGCCCTGCTGCAGACACTTGATTATATGGACGAGGACGAGGAGACGCACAACGAAGGGATAAGAGCGACATTCTCGGAACGACTGAACAACAGCGATACTGTACGGCAGTCCCGCTCGCACAACTTATTACGTACACGCCAAGCTCGTTCGCGACGCCGAGGAAATCGATGAATAAATTCCGCAAGCCATCACTCGGACCACTTGGCGTCGGAGTCTTCGCCACACTTCTCTTGACTTGGTCGTGAACTTCGTTCGCACCTTCCAGTAGTTTGTAATAGCCTTGTATGCTTGCCTGTATGAATTTGGCGAGTGGTAACGCAAGCTTGCTATCTTTCTCTGCCATGGTGGGTTCCCTGCTTTTGCAATTGCAAGTAGTTTATGATGCCTTGTGCCCATTTCTGTACGCGGGGTAGACATGGACGACACAGGCGAACGTGGGATGGCCCGCGAGCCCTCCTAGTCGCAACGAAATTCGGTCCTCGTCCGCTGGGCCCTGGCCGTTGAGGTGAATCGCCGGCAGCCATGGCACTAGGTAGAGCGATCTATCAAGGCCGCCTCAATCAGAAATAATGGGGAGAAGGTGCCTTGCCTTGATGAAGGCCCAGTTACCAATATAATTAATGACTGCAGGCATTTCACAGTGTAATCGGCTATTTCACGAAATCTGATTGGTCAGATTTTACGAGACAGGGTTTGTGCAGCGCCGTGGGAGAGGTAAGACGAGAGGGAGATGGCGCGTGGTATGAAAGGAAATCTGTAAGAGGGCTCGGGCGAAATGTTGGCGGGACAGCATAGAGAATGGGTGGAAGCGCGAAGCGCCTCTCGATCGAAAATGAGGGTCTTTGTTGCCGAGGCGAGGTCGCGACGGGTGGGTGGGCCCCCCAGAGCGACCAGATGAGTGTCGGCGGATAGCAAAAGGGTGTGGCGGGCGGGAAAATAAAAAGATCCCGGTTCTCTAGACCGGTTGGAAAAGTGGACAGATGGGGGCAACATGCAAGAGAGGAATGAGTCACATGTCGCCCTGTTCGCTCACTCAAATACGGTGCTCTAAGGCATCGTACCTCGCTTTGCCTCAGACTGGCTAGATATGACATAACTTACAATCTCCGAGTCCCAGGACGGGACTAGGGCTGCTCGGCGCTAGTTCGGTGCTATATTACTACAGTATAGTAACTTGATCCGCGGATTGCGTCGATAAAAGTTCTACTTCTAGTAGTAGTAGCCATTTTTTTGGTGTTTCTATGCGTGCGCTCTGCACCTCTAACCTTCTTAACCACTGGTATGCGCTGCCTCCAGCTCTCTGCTCTTTCTGTCCTTACCGCCGTGCCCTTCGCCAACTTCGCAATGCACCTCCCACCACCTTGGCATGACATACGTGTCAAGCACACCTGGAATGCCGTCCCGCCAAACTGGGAAGCCCTCGGACACCCTCCCGCTGACACCACCATCGATCTCCACCTTGCGCTCAAGCCTCACCACGAGAATGCATTGGTCGACGCACTCTACAATGTCAGCGACCCAAGGAGTCCAAAGCACGTCCTTTCCAACATTCCTCCGCGCATGACGTACTTACATATGCCGCTGCTCCGTTGCAGATATGGTGCACATCTGTCGAAGGAGCAGGTTGCACAACTTGTCGCGCCGCACCCAGACGCCCCCGGTCTCATCAAATCCTGGCTTGGACATCATGTCGTGCCGTCCTCGTCGATCTCAACGACACACGGCGGCAGCTGGCTGAAACTGACGGGGATCCCCGTGTCACAAGCCAATGAACTTCTCGGGGCGTCATACCAGGTGTACCGGCGCATAGGGACGAATGACAGCACTATTCTCCGCACAGTGGGCTATGGACTCCCCTCGGTGCTGCATGCCCACGTGAAAACCGTCATTCCAACGACGTACTTCGCCTCCACGGGTACTCGGAGTCGCACCGTTGGAGAAACTGCGAATATGGCTGCGAGGGAGCGCGTGACATCGCTGTCGACTCGCGAGGTTGAAGTAGATCCGTCGGTCCTGCGCTCACTGTACCAGACGGCCGAATATGTGCCAGCGGCAACGGACCGGAATGTGCTCGGGGTTACAGGCTTTTTGGAATCTTATCCGAGCCCGGCGGATTTGAGGGCATTCATGACCGAATGTCGCGAGGACGCGATCGACGCGACCTTCGAGGTCGTGCAGATCAATGGCGGCGGGAACGACCCGAGTAAACCCGACTCCGAGGCGAACCTCAACCTGCAGTACACGCAGGCCATAGCGTTCCCGACCCCACACATCTTCTACAGCACCGGCGGCGATGCTTCCATAAACAAAGATAACAATCACCCAGCCTCAGACGATGCGTGGCTGCAGTGGATCAACTACGTGCTCGACTTGCAGGATGTCCCACAGACGATCAGTATTTCGTATACTGACTATGAGCCCCGTCTCCCGCGAGAGTATGCAGAGATCATGTGCGACCTGTACGCCCGACTCGGTGCGCGTGGCGCCAGTGTCATCTTCCCGAGCAGTAACTATGGTGTCGGTAGAGGAGACTGCTTAGCAAAAGACGGCTCCGGAGTCCACTTCATCCCTGGGTTCCCTGCGTCCTGTATGTGTATTATTTTATTTCTCCTTGGAGGCAGTACATCGTCGCAGGAACGAGTCGCTCACCACATCGCCGCGGTTTTGCAGGTCCCTTTGTGACTAGCGTGGGCGGCACGATGGACATCCCTGAGTCCGCGGCTCCCCTCTCCGGGGGCGGATTCTCGAACTATTTTTCGCAACCGCCCTACCAGAGTGTCGTTGTTCCCGCCTTCCTGCGGCAACTTGGCGACAAGTATGATGGCTTTTACAAGTTCGTTTTCTGCTGCGACCTGACGTGTCCTATTCTTACTCTGCAATTCTGTGGCCTATGTAGTGCAAAAGGTCGTGGTATCCCCGACATCTCCGCGCAGGCGGTCAATTACTTTATCATCGATGACAAAAAGTTCTATTCCGTGGACGGCACAAGCTGTTCGGTACCAGTGCGCCATTCTCCCTTTTCTCCGCTTGTCGTTTATCCTCGAGCACTCGGCTGATTGCCAATGTACAGACAGCGGCGGGCATCATCTCCCTCCTTAACGACTACCGGCTTGCAACAGGTAGGAACCCGCTCGGCTTCCTCAATCCATGGCTGTACGGCATCGGTATCGACGGCCTGAACGACATCACATCTGGATCTAACCCGGGCTGCGGCACTGACGGATTCACGGCAATCGTTGGGTGGGATCCTGTTCGTCCCGCGAGGCTTTTCCTCTCTTCACATTCGACATTTGGCTGATTTCTGCTCGGTAGGTGACAGGCCTCGGGACGCCGGACTTTTTGAAGCTGCAACAGACACTTGATCATATGGGCGAGGGAGAGGGCGAGGGCGATGCGACGCACAACGAAGGGATAAGAGCAACATTCTCGGAACGACTGAACAACAGCGATACGGCAGTCCCACTCGCATGACTTCCTACGTACACACCGAGCTGGTTTGAGACGCCGAGGAAATTGATGAGCAAATTCCGCAAGCCATCACTCGGGCCACTTGGCGTCGGAGTCTTCTCCACACTTCAAGTTCTCTTGACTTAGTCTTGAACTACCTTCCAGTAGCTTGAATGCTTGCCTGTATAATTTGCGAGTGGTAACGCGAGCTTGCTATCGTTCACTATCTCTACCATGGTGGGTTCCCTGCTTTTGCAATTACTAAATAATTTATAATACCCAGCGCTCGTCTGTACGTGGGGTAGACATGGACAACATAATATTAGGCGAACGTGAGATAGCAGCCCGCAAGCACTCCTAGTCGCAACGAAATGTGGACCTCGTCTCTTGTGCCCTGGCCGTCCAGGCCGCTGCAAATTGCCTGCAGCCAGGGACCAGGGTAACATCAGGAAAAACCTCCCGCGCTAGCGAGAGATAACACATTAGTACACCTAGAACATTACAAATTGAGCCATTTTTATCCTCCCAGTGGCTGGCGCGCGCGCGCATGGCGGTGAGGACAAATGGCAGTAGGATCACTTGACACATGAGGCCAAGCATGAGGCAGATCACTGGCACAGCCGCACAGCGGACGAGGATTACGTTTACGGAAAAAATGCGGGAGTGGTGAAAGATATAGAAGTGTGTGGGTCGTATACGTCCGTGATATTGTCTCGTGTGCCAAATGTGAGTACAGATAATGCAGTGGTGGGAGCAAGGGTGGGAGACTCGAAAATGCGAGGCCCGACAGGCCGCCAGGCTGAGAACAGACGTAGCCCTGGGCCAGAACTCTCACCACAGCCTGAGTAATCAGGATCGTGACGTTGAGGCGGTCTGCCACTTACAGCAAGTTACAACATCGATCAAGACGTCGATGCGCCCGACAAGGCACCCAAAGATGCGCCCCGACAATTTTTTTTGCAAAGCGGAGCTCAAGTGACGGTGCCGCCCGCCCCGGGCCTCAATGGACTTTTGCTGTGAGCCCCAGCAGCTCCGAGTCTGCAGACAGTGACAACTATAGTTGATAAGCGCCTCGTGCTATACCAGGGTCAATGCAGCTGCGGTTCAATGGCATTTCCAAATTACTTCTACTACGCCTTCATCCTCGCAAATCAGATCACTAGGAGGTCGCTCCTCAAGTATTTCAGACAGCCTTTTTCACTGCCATTTCGTCTCCCCATTCTACGCAGCTGAGCCCTGGAGGGTTGTCCTGTTTCCGCAGTGAATCCGATTGGATCAAGCTGTACTAGGCTTCCTCATTATCTGGACTCCCGCTCTTCCATCTGTGAATTGAACCCAGTTCCTCTCTCCTACCCGCCTTCCTTCCACGCTGCGCTCGACCGGCGCCCACTGACATCGAACAGATCATCTATTTTACTTTACCCTGAACGTCTGCGCAACTGAACTATCCGAGGACCGAACTTGGGTTACTTGGGACTTGACTTGGGATATCTTTCAAGTGGGATTTAACTCGAGAATCGCATGCTGTGAACGCACCGTTGACCAGTGCAGTGAGTGCACGGTGAGAATATGAACACCTTTTCATACTCTTCACCGCGCAAAGAATCGAGCCTAACAGCCAAGCTGACAGCACAGCGGCAGCCACAGCTTGCTGTGCTTACAGCCATCCAGCAATACATGCCTAATTAGGCAAGTGCCGTTTTTCAATTCTGTTGTCCACCTTGACCGTGACCTTGCCCTTGACCACATTTAAGGCGATTGTCCAGGCGACTTGTACCATTCTTTCCCATCATGGCCTTTGACCCGCTAACCCTCCTCATCCTGAAGTACCGCGGTAGGAGTGTCGCTGTATTTCGCGAAAACTGCCTTAATCACGAGGTGAGTCGTTGTGTGCGCTTACTTATTATATCCAATCGCCTCTTTGAATAGAACCTGCTTGCCGTCGGCCGACGCACCTTCCCGTCCTTACAGGGTGTTTCTACCGGCGATCTTGTCCTGGTGGCCTCCATCCCCGGATATCCCGACACCGAGCCAGTAGAAATATTGCCGGAAATCTGGACGACCGTTTGCCACGGTGGCGTACACGCGGTGACGATGGCTCTGGAGTCAGGTATGTCGCGGTTTTGAAATGTATCTGCAAGAATCCACGATGGACTTGATCTTTCGTAGAAATGCAAAGTACCAGCGATGGCACGACGACCTGCGGCTCGCCTGTCTCACCCGAAATGCATCTTCCTGGGAGTCTGGCACACCCTAGTTTATCATTACCTCTCCCCCCTCGTCCTGCTCCCCAGCCGCCCCGGCAGGGACCCCTGTCTTTGTTCAAGCTGCCTCCAATACGACGCGACCCTCCGGTCCAATCCGAAGCTCAACAGTCTAGCGACGTGCTTCAGGCCATCAACATCTCGTTTCCAGCGTACCTCAGACCCGCACCCGCGTCTTTTGACGTCAGCGAGCCCGGGCTACTCGGGAGGAAGATCTCCCGCCTCTACGAGCTCATCGACCCCAAAGTAGGCTATACGGCGTCTAACAGCAAGTTCATCTTCGGGAATTCGTACCTAAACAACGAGCGGACCTTTTCTGATTATGGCATTGTCTCTGGGGATACCATCCTGCTCAACCCAGGGTCGAGGCCGCGCAAGCCTGTGATCTACCTCTACCCCCCGTCGAGCCTTGCGGATGTCACCATAGAGCTCGCACTGGTGTCTTCCTGGCGTTTCTCTGTGGTTCACCCTCCGCCGCGGACTACCGTCCCACCGGGAGAGCCTCACACGGCCCAGTCCCTTACTTGGACAGTCGCAGCGGAGCCCGATGGCACGCTAGTCGACAAGACCTCTGGGATGGAAGTATCCTACCTATATTGGGAAGCGGTGTGAGAGTTCAGGTTTCTCTGCTCCGTGGTCCAATCTCGGTTAAACCATGTTTCTTTTCCCCTTTCCACAGCGCGAGCGCACAGCCTGTGACACCAGGCGCGTCCCGCGCCACCACGCCCCTAGCGGACATAGAGACGTTTGACCCTGCGCATCCATCCGTGAAGCCGGGCGACTCGGTCCTTCTCCCGACAAGCAAAGTGCCCGGCTACCTAGATGTGGTGCTCAAGGCGCTCGCTCTGCACACCGAGGCACGCACCTCATTCATCACGTTGCGTATCCGTTTCTTTCTCACCCCCTCCATTTTCGTTTTTCGTGGGAAAAAAAAACACTGACGGCAGATCTTCGGGACAGATATTGGCTCCCGGACATGCTGAAGTACGAGTACGTTGCGCTGCGCTTCGTCGCGCAGGAGGCGTACGAGCGTGCGGCGCCGATGCACATCGCACCTGCACCGGATGTCGTCACGCGCGTGTTTATGCTCTTCCGTGGTGTCCCGGTAAGCGACCTCGGACTCTGGGAGGTGGCGAGCGCCCGCGCAGGCGCGGATGGGGCGAGCGCCCGCGCAGGCGCGGATGGGGCGAGGTCCTGGGCGGACGTCGTCGGCGTTGATGCTGCGCGGGCTGCGGATAGCGGGTTATTCCGCGTGCTGGAATGGGGTGGGATGGAAGTCCAGTAAGGTGTGTAAAGTGTTATCGTCTTTTCTTCCCCCCCCCTCTCTTCCTTCTGTGGGACACTGTATGTTTTCTTTCTTTTTGGTGCTACGCGCTATTGTTACAGGACGATAATGTGTATTATCGAGACTCATGATGGGAGCCACTTGATGTTCCGAAACCCACACTCGCGCCAATGATCATGTGTTGACTGCAGGTACTGCCTCAAGTTGGCTGCGAATTGTCGGATTCATCACTTTTCGGGCCCTTACTGTGGCTCAACTTCTCTCCACAGCAGGGGCTGTGGCAACAGTGAAACAGTGGACAAATCGGGATGACGTGAATTTAGAAACGGGGGAGTGATTTCGGTAGGCATGGCCCTGAATAAATGAGAGGCAGCGTGTCTATCCCCAAATCTCCGGGTGTTGCAAGGTGCTGTTGAACCCACATGTATAGCCACGACGAGGGTCTTTCCCTAAGGAACCCTTTTTAGGTCAAGTGCGCGTTGATTCGATCACAGCGACCACGTCCGCATCAAGATCGTCAAGTCCTCATAATACATACTTTACATATTCACTCATAAACGATCAGACGTCAGAAAGGTTCATAAACTGATCAAGGATTCGGGATAACAACGCCCCAGAGCCAACGAGAGACACCAGTGCTTTGAACACCTAACATACATATAGTAGAGAGGGACCACAGTAAAGTAATAGATCTTCATTGTGCGATCCAAACTCTTAACGTACATATAAGCTAAAGGCACAGCGGATAAGTAAGAGGAGACAGAGAGGGGGCTTAAATCATGGGTTTTCTCTCTGTGCTTTTGTCTGAGGTGAGCCAAACCGAAGGAACAGATATCCACGCTGTTCCCGAAAGCCAAGACTGGACCTACGCTTCCGAGAAGAATTTTCCATGTCAGTGCCTGAGGTATACCTCTCAGAATGTCACATCGCCAACCAGCGCACTGGATAGGGGAAGGGACAGTCCAGCCTTTCCTGTGTAATCTTCTTCTGCTCCACCAGTCCCGCGGACAAGATGCCGGGACAGTACCACTACAGTACCGCGTGGGAGCTATGTCCTCCAAACGGTTTGCCACGTGATTTTCGCGCACGCAGACGAAAAGGTTCGCTAGCATGCTAGGTGTAGCGGCACAAGCGGAAATACATTGTGCATGCCGCGAAGGTCAACTGGAGCGCGTCGTGCTCGAAACGGACAAGACATGCCGGACGCAGCTGCATCATGAAGCGACTCACTCCCTCCCGCAACAGCCAAGCAACACCGTCCGCGCACCGACAAAGTACCAGAGGTTCCATCGAGGGAAAAGATCGCCTATTTGTACGCCACATAACCGATGGAGACGATGAGGTGAACGAAAGAAAAGAGGGGAAGCATATGGTAAGTAGACTGCAACGATAAGAAGCGTCCCAATGAGGGAAGTGGTAAACAACAGCGAAGAACTGAACGTGAGCTAAACGAGAGCTGGGTAATTCGTAATGAGGACAACTGGGGCCGCTGGGTGGGCCGTAGTGTCGAGATGTAGGAGACCGTCACAGGTGCGATTGCTCGTTGACTCACCAGTAATTAAGTTAACAGGAAAACACCAGGAACATTAGACCGAGGGAAGGCGGTTGTGGAGCAGGTCCACGCAAAAGACAGTAGATATTGACCGAAGGGTTCGCGGCGGCGGCGATTTCTGCGTCGATTTGTCGGCCGTTGTCAATAAAGGCTTTGAATCAGAACCCGGAAATGACCCTAGGCCACTCTTTGTAGATGGCGATTCGGAAGGATTTTGAAGCCATAGTTTCCGAGTTGCACACTTTCTGATGACAGTCATCGTACCCGATGTGACTGATGTGACGAAAGGCGACGGTGGTTCACGACTTCACGGATACGGACCAATGTGGGAAGTGATGGGAGACGAGAACAAGCTGAAATCGTTGTAAAGCGAGAACATTTGAAGAAGGCGAAACTGCTGGCGCATGTTTGGGCAATCCGGCTTCCATGCTCTCAGTGTCCGAGTCCCTAGCAACGGCCTCTTTCTTGCCGCGACCCCGTTGCGACCCTTCGCAAGGAAATGGACCATTCGTGGGCGCGAGTACGGGGTGAGGAAAGGTGAAAGGCCACCGTGACAATGCCAGCGCCGACAGGTCCGGGTCTGGTCGGAGTCGGAAGTTGGGATTTGTGGCTCGGGTGTGTGCCAAAGCCAACCGTTGATCGGCACAGGGCATCGACGACTCCGCGAATCGAATCCTGACCAAGAACGTCTATTATCGACTCAGTGTACAGTAGTACCAAGGGAATCGTTTCTAACGTCTTTGCTAACCTCGGTACGTCGCAATGCGTCTGCACTTTCTGCGTCGGCGCAACGACATTAGAACATTACGTATATTCACGAAGGGCGCATATTCACATTCATTTTCGTCTAGACCTCAAATCGATGCCTCTTCACAGAATAAAAAACTGTGCATTCCAAGTGAGCGAGTGGCCTTCGCAATTTCCTGCTCGGCCTCTGCACTCACCCTTTTACTCCAGTCTTAAGATTGGTTTCTTCGAGTCGCGATAGTGAAACAGCTCGAGATATCCGGGCGGCTCCGTCCGACGACGATCTTCTCCAGCGTAGTCGAAGTCCGAGTTTGGCCACATGTTTCCTGGGAACGTCGACGGCACATAGGTACACTTTCCCAGGATTCTTCGCACGAATCCACCGTTTGTCAGTCTTGACCCTAAGAGGAGGGGTGGAGTGTGGGATTGATGACAGTCCTCAGCCCTCCCTCGTACCTTAGGGTACGTGTTCGCATAACGAAAGGCGGCTCATTCGAGACCAAGCGACCAATTCTTCAGACGATGAGACTTACACCTGTCGATCGAAAGGATTCCATTTCCTGGGCATCGGGTCGAGTCCTAGGGCTTATCGAGGACGATGGATACTCTCGCAAGATCTAGTTAGTGCGTGTGGAGAGGGCGATTTACTAAGAAGACGGGCGCGATTGTGATGGTCACGTTTGGAGGTGCGTCGGAATTTTTTTGGCGCCAGCGCCTACGGGAGGTCCACCTCTTGTTCTGAAACCGATGGACAGGTGTCGTCTCGTGTTTCCGAGTCGTCATTATTCCCATCGCGTTATTCTTCCAGGAGCCGTACCCCCATCTCTTCCTTAGCCGCAGTACGATCAATCTAGGTCCGTGGACGTCTCTCGTCGGTGGTTCCGTCCCCCGTGATGAGAAAGAATCCCAAGGACAATCCGTGGCTGTGCCCATCCGGTGGTAGGTTCCACTATTTAGCACAGAGAAACATTCCTTCCATTAGGGTTTTCCGCTCCGACCAATACTTCCTTCCCCTCTCTTCCTCATACGGTGTTCAGACTCACATACATTATGCCACCCACACTAAACAACATCGTTCGCTTTCTCTCATTGATCCTTCCTTTCGTCTTTGTCACCCTTGCCCCCTTCCCTGTGTTGGCGATCCCAGTCCCCCCGCAAGAGTCGCCGGGGTTCTCCGGACCCCCCAATCCCGAGTCCTCCCACATGGATCACAGGGTCGTCTTCGGAATCGTCTTCGTTCTTTGTAATGTGCCTACTGTTCGCCCCGGGATCCTTGCTCATCGTTTTTATGTCCCTAGTGCTCTTCCTCATTATTGAGGTAGGCTATGCATGCGTGGGATCCCGGATGCCCTTCACCTGGTTCGTTGAGATTAATAATCGTACGTTCCTTTTCTTTGTAAGGCAAGGTTGTATCCTTACAGAACCCCGACTACTACATAGTAATATGTGCCGCCGCCGTCACGTTGATTCAAAGATTATCATCCCTCCGCCTCTTCAGTTTATTTGAGAAGGCCGCTGACTCCATCGTCGATGCCATCGAGGTCGGCACCTCGTCAACGCGTGGCAGGAGCGGTGGGACGGTCAATCTTCCGACAGTTTCTCGTCCAGGTCCAGCCCCAGTGCACGTGAGGCGTAGTCAGGGCTGACATCAGCATTTTTGATCACCGCCAAGCCGATCTTCGTCGTGAACACGGGGACGACCGAACGCCCATGAACATTATCTGGAAGGGGACGCAACTCGTTTCTGGAAGCAGCCTCTTTTCATCCTTTCGCGCCTTGTGTGGCGCTTTTATTGCTCTGTTTTCTAACTGTATTGCTTTGCGCTCTCCTGCTTGTCCCGGTCATGTGGTGGCTTACAAGCCAGCAGCCGAGTTGTGGGTTACTACTCTGGCACCGCTGCTCTTTGCGACTGGATACATAGATATATGCTGGAGAATAATTAACTAGGATAAAATGTCTTCTTTCCCTCACCCTCACCTGACTTCTTGTGTTTTCGCCCTCTGGCTTGTATCAAAGTTTCCTCCCCCCTATTTTTGGGCCAGACTTTTTGGGACGGCACTCAATGATGGCTTCCTCACTCGGACACTCGGACTCTCAATTTCTCTCGTACTTTGGTACCGGAGGCCGTTTCTTCTCTCGCACTGACGTCCATTCAGCTTGCGGGCTCATCGGATCCAGTCCTCAATACCACACTTTCCTCTCGGCTCATGAAAAATGCACTGTAACCCCTTTGAATGGAAGGCAAATACGGCGTCACTTCCATCCCCGTCGATAACCTCTTTGCTTTCTGTCAGCGCGACTCTGAGTCGTGCCGTGAAGCAACAGGACAAGACGTTCGATTTCTAAGTCCGAGCAACACCAACTCTGGCGACTATCCTTGCAGCCATCGTTGGCCTAAAGTCTCCGCTCCACTCTGCGCTGCACTTGAATATCACTTATGAGGCCCTCAGGCTAATGTCCTCCGTTTATCTTTCCCATTCTCAGACGCTCGTCCTCAAGCTCGTCCTCAATAACTCGTCCAAAAGCTGAGGGCAAGCCTAGGCATTCTGCACCGCACGAGCTCCCCATACGTAACTCAAATCGTAAAAGCTTCATATTCTCCGAGGGCCTTCCAGACTTCCAGCCTCTTGTCCTGCGGCACGGGAGGGCCGAACCGACCCGTCCGGTCCGGAAGTTGCGCGCGACTGGGAAACTTGGGACACTCTCGGACCCGGATACAAACCGCGCACGCTCGCGCCTACTTTATAGTACAGCGTTGAACATAGGGTAGTAGTGAATACCAGTTGAGCAGGAATTATTAAGGAGAACAAGAAACAACGCGAGCAGCTGCAGTCATTCGGTCATCGAAGTCAACGTGTTCGTGGTTCTCACTTAGGATGATACCGCCACACCAGTCAGGGATGTCTGTGTTCGTTCAAATGGACTCGCAAGGGGTGTTCATGAAAGCGATCGAATTGAGAAAGCGAAAGACAACTGTAGTTAAATACACGAGATCGAACGTAAGGCTCGCCGTCGGAAGTACAAAGGATAGTCCTAAAAACCTGCGTCTACTGTCGGCCACGTCAATCCGACTATCATAAATGTAGCTAGTTCTATATGACTTATCACAACCATCCGGTAGAAGACAAAAATTGGTGCAAGCTACAAAAACGAGACAGAACAAACGGGAGAAGTAGGGTCGTCGTCACCGTAGTGGCAAATACACTGACAGAAACCGCGCCATCTCGTTACGTCCTTCCGCCGATGGCGCGAACAAGTGATGAGGGGCTCTTCCTTCTTCTCCGTACATACATCTATGCCATACCCCAGAAAGATACGCGCGACTTTGGGCTTCGAAGATAACACCGAATGCACTGGCATTTGACTTCCTACAATGTTCCAGCAGGATTTCCGCTACCTGGGGAGATCGCCGTTGACAGGCCCTGCATTGTCCAATGAGGTTCGGTCGTCGGTATCCTGTCGATTGATGGTGGACAGGACCCGAACAACGTCCAGGTTCCCATGAGATTTCGCAAGATGTAGTGGTGTGCGATCGTAATTGTCCTGTAAATTAGCATCCGCGCCTTGGTCGAGTAGAAACTGCACAACGTCCACGTATCCCTTCCACGACGCAAAATGCAGTGGGGTCCAGTTCCATGCGCCCCGAACATCTACATCCACACCGCACTGAAGCAGTGTCCGTACAACTTGGACGTGACCTTGGAGCGATGCTGCGTGTATTGCCATCCCACAACCACAGCCTACAGCACTTGGATACTGTGGGTTTTCAAGAGTAAGTGTTGTAACTATCTCATTGAATCCACAAAACGCAGCATAGCATAATGGCGCTGCTTGGGGTTCCCTCTTGTCCTTGAGGTCATCAGGACCTGAATGTGTAATCGATGTCGTACAACCGAACCCACGCCGAAAAGTACGGCTTGTTTGTGTCAAAGAGGCGTTGCATCCCACCACGGATGCGTGGGGCCACATTCTCGACCTGCGCGTGAGCCACCCAGTGGTGAGCGGCATATCGGACTAGAGAAACGTTATCGGCGACGTCTTGATTAACAGGGTCCCGGAGTAGAACGCCGAGACAAGCCCTGGCGAGCACCGTGTTGGCATCTTCCAATACAATGTAGTACTGGGAGATGTCATTCGTCGACATTGCGAGGCGATCCGACATCAAGAACTCTTTCACCGAAAAATGCGAAAACTGGACAACCTGGAAATCGTCTGCGCCGACGATGGTGATTAAACTTGAGCATACTGAAAGTACCGCTTGTTCGTGGTCTCGCCAACGCCAGTCCGTGTTCAATCTCGGGACCCCTCCCTTCGCGGCGTCAAAGTCCAAAGCAAGTAGCTCCGCGAGCTCTTCGACAGAAAGCGGTCGGATTGCCACCGTCAGACATTGTAGCATACGGTACGCATGCGCTTGGTTTCCCTTCTTGATACCCATTATGATTCGCTCATAGGTCTCGTCTAGCGATTCTGGAAGTTCCTTCAGCGTCTGCCGCACACTCGATGGGAGACAATGTCGCAGTGCATCTAGTTGACAGAACACCCATCGAAACCTGGTTCGGACACATGAGCAGCCATCGTGAGGTCAGAACGACACCCTTACATTCCGTCCGCCTTCTCCGACAGCGTCTCGACAACCATCTTCTTATCATCGTCTCGCCATCTCTTCATCATCGTCTCGGAGTCAGAGTAAACCACAGCATTCACATAGTCGACGATATCTTTCTTCTGTCCACTTTGATCGTGAAGGGACACGCGGTGAAGCGCCAAAGGCCCAAGAGTAGCTCGAATATCAAATTCGCGACGGCTCGTGACGCATATATGAAGATATGGCAGGCGAAGTTCGACGAGCTCCTTGACAAGGCGAAGGACCTGTTCACGAGGCGATGGGATCCCAGACGAGTTCGGACACTCGTCGAGTGCATCCAAGATGATGTAAACGGGGCCTTGATTGGGGATCATGAGCATATCCTTGAGACATTGCGTCATTACACTATCGCTGGGTTTTTGTCCGCCATTGTCGTATGCAGTATGGAGGCGGGAGAGGATGTCGCAACAAGAACGTGACTGAGCAGAGAGCTGGATGAGGAGGGATGGGAGGAGGTTGCGACGATGTTGCTTATCGAGGTCCCTGAAATCGAAATAAAAGTACGCCATAGAAGCCGATCCTGCCTCCCGTAGCGTCAAGATGTCTTGAATGACTGTAGAGCTAGAGGGTAACGTAAGTTCGTCGAGTTATACGGAAGGTGTCAAGCGATAACGAACCAAAGGATGCTCTTGCCAGAGCCCGCTAAGAAGGAATATGGTAATCAGGAATTGATCGGGGAAGAGTGGGAAGAACATACGTTTTCCGTAGATCCATAAGAGAGAGCCAGCGGACTTCCATTCCGCAAAGATACTGCCTTGAAAGAACCACTCAGCTGTTCCCCCATGGTAGATGTCACGTGCGATATTGTGATTCGTTGATGGATCCGGAGGAGTGACCCATCTTCTGAGGCTCTCTCTCAATTGGTTCCCTGTGAGAACGTTAGACCTTTGCCAGCAGCGAACGGGTTCGATCACTAACATTTCACGTCATCTATACCGTCTGAAGTCTGCTGTAGAACCGCCTTTGCATCCTTTCCGTCTAGCCAACATAAGCGCAATCATAATAGGTCCTTGAGTAGCGAACGCGCTCGACATACCGCTTAAGACAGCATCCACCTTGTTGTCCACGTCCTTGATTGTGTACTCGACGCTGTGAGTGAGCCTCAGGATGTGGGCAGCCGCCATGCGAGCTTCCTCTTGCGTCAATTTGTCTAATCTCTTTAGTGCGTCTTCCACGTCCTTCCTTCCAACGAGCTTCTTGAGAAATTTCTCTGAACACAGATTAGCCCACATTCACGTATTTCCAGGGAGAAACACACTGGCTCGACCCTGCTTCATCTCCTTCGTCGCAATCGCGAAGATGTTCAAAACTTCCACCATTATCTTCACAATGATATCAGTCATCGCATCAGTTGGTGGCACCTCTGTGTAAGACTCAAGGCGTTTGAAGAAATACTCGATACGATCGAAGAGATCGACAAGGGCTTCTTGACTCGCGTCAACATCCTTGGCGGCCTGACCGACAGCGCAGTTGAAGATCCTTCCATACAGGGATCAAGGACGACGCTTACCAAGAGTAAGACCCCGACACCTGCCGAGATTACTTTGGCAGGTGAGAATATCTGGGAAAATAATTAAGGCCGGATAGAAGACAAGTCGATCAGTTGATACTTGCCAGTCCAACACCTTCGCCCAGGGTCGCGGAGAACGCATATAGGACGTTGATAGTCGGATTCAGCCAACTCGATAATCTCTCGTCGCGACTCTTAGACTGATCGTACTCTTCAACTTTGTCGCGGAGAAGGGCAAGAATGTCGGCGGAAGAGGTGCAGGATTGTAGCTGTGCCGCGAGCGGATGTTCGAGAAGGTCGTTCTTTGTCTTTTTCTCATATGCATTCAGGGCAGCGACGAAGATGGAGTGGAAATTGGAAGAAGATGTAGCTACGGGAGAACTCTGAGGCATAATGACCGCAATTCGTATGAGCTAGTTAGTGATGGGAGCTGGACTCGGGAACGGCAGGGGACTCGGAACCTGAGGCCTGAGGATGGAAGTTGTGCGGACTCAGTAGACACCTGATGACAAGTACTGTACTTCTCTGATTGATTGACGCTGAGGGTCATCGACGTCAATGTCACGTTCGGCGTGACCTGTGTACATGTGTGACTGCCCCGCGACGGTAATTCCCGAGACGAAGTGAGTCAAGTTAGCTGCGTCTTTCAAGTTTCTTCATCATGGAGCTTGACCAGTTTGACCCTCTAACCCTCCTCACCCTGAAGTACGGTGGTAGGAGTGTCGCCGTGATTCGCGAACACTGCCTCAATCACGAGGTGAGCCATGCCATTTGTATCCCTCTGTGCGCGCTCAGCTTGAACGTCCAATCCAATCGTATCTATGGATAGAGCCTGCTTGCCGTCGCCCGACGCACCTTCCCCTTCCTGCAGGATGTTTCTGCAGGCGATATTGTCCTGGTGGCGCCCGTCCCCGGATCTCTCGACACCGAGCCCGTAGAACTCTTGCCGGACACCTGGACGACCGTTTGCCATGTCGTGCACACAGTGACGATTGCTCTAGAGTCAGGTATATCGCGGTTTGAAATGTACACGTGACCATAATTGATGGAATTGATCTTCCTTAGAAATGCAGAGTACCTGCAGCGGAACGACAGTCCGCGGCTCGCCCGTCTCGTCCGAAACGCATCTTCCTGGGGCGAAGACACCCCCTAGTTTACCATCTCCCCTACCCCCCCAGCCACCCCGGCAGGGATTCCGTTCTCTATTCAGGCTGCCTTCAATACGACGCGAATCCGAAGCTCAACAGTCCAGCGACGTGCTTCAGGCTATTAACATCTCGTTTCCGGCGCACCTCAGTCCTGCGCCCGCTTCCTCTGAAATCAGCGAGCCTGGGCTACTCGGGAAGAAAGTCTCCCGCCTCTACGAGCTGATCGGCCTCAAAGAAGGCTTTTCGACCTCCAACAGCGATCTCACCTTCGGGAATTCGTTCCTGAATATCGAACGGACCTTTTCCGATTATGGCATTGTCTCTGGGGACACCGTCTTGCTCAGTCCAAAGCCGACTCCGCGAAGACATTGCAGAAAGCCTGTGATATACCTCTACCCCCCCTCGAACCTCGCAGATGTCACTGTAGATCTAGCATTGGCACCTTCCTGGCGTTTTTCCGCGGTCCACCCTCCGCCGCAGACTACCGTCCCACCGGGAGAGCCTCACACGGCTCAGTCTCTCACCTGGACGGTCGCAGCGGAACCTAATGGCACGCTAGTCGACAAGACCTCTGGGATGGAAGTATCTTACCTATACTGGGAAGCGATGTGAGAACTCTCTCTTTACTCCGGGGTCCAATCATGGTTAAACCATTTTTCTTTCTCCCTTTCCATAGTGCGACCCCACAGCCCGTGACACCAGGCGCGTCCCGTGCGGCCACACCTATAACAGACATAGTGACATTTGATCCCGCACGTCCGTCCGTGAACCCGGGTGACTCGGTCCTTCTCCCGACAAGCAAGGTACCCGGCTACCTAGACGTGGTGCTCAAGGCGCTCGCGCTGCACACCGAAGCACGCACCTCATTCATCACGTTGCGTATCCTCCTTTTTCGTGGGGACAATAACTGACGGGGATCTTGTGGACAGATATTGGCTCCCGGACATGCTGAAGCACGAGTATGTCGCGCTGCGCTTCGTTGCGCAAGACGCGTACGAGCAGGCCGCGCCGATGCGCATCGCGCCCACACCGGACGTCGTCACGCGCGTGTTTATGCTCTTCCGCGGTGTCCCGGTGGGCGACCTCGGACTGTGGGAGGCAGCGAGCGCCCGCGCACACGCGGATGGGGCGAGGTTGTGGGCGGACGTCGTCGGGGTCGATGCTGCGCGGGCCGCGGATAGCGGGTTATTCCGTGTGCTGGAATGGGGTGGGATGGAAGTCCAATGAGGTGTGCGAAGTGTTATCGCGTTGCTTCCCGCCCTCTCTTTCCTTCTATATTACCCTGGGACTGTGTTTTTATATATTTCCTTTTGGTTCTACGCGTTATTCATTGTTACAGGACAATAAAGTGCCTTGTAATGGGAGCCACTGGATATTTCAAAACCACCCACTCGTGCCAATGATTATGTGGTAACTGCAGGTACCGTGCCATTGCTTAACACGGCGGGCAGGAGCGGGTAAGCGGAGTCTGCTTATAGTCAACTAAGGGATCAATTAATGTCCAATATATTGACTACTAAGTCGAGTTGATTGTCGTCGCAAATTATATTAGGACAATTGAACAATTTGTAGACCCCTCCTTATGTGTCAGACAATTATAAATAAAAATACTTGAACAATTAGATATTAGTCGCTTGCTTAAGAGAGCTCTGGTTATTTCCGAATGTATGTAAACTTAATTGTTATATCAGCTGATGCGAATCATCGGTCGCATTATATAGACATACCCTACTCAATTAATTTAGTCTTAACGAGCATTAATTAGCTTAACACAGCAGAGTTTGTAAAGACATCCATTTATATTAAATAAAATGAGACGTAAATAGAGTCTACAAATCGAGCTGCAAATTTAGAATAAGAATAGTCAACTTATCAGCTGGCGATAATCGGCCGATGGAGATCAATCGGCCCGATACAGGAGATAGGGATATTATATCCCATATAGTCCTAGTCCTATCATAGGACGCCTCTGCCGCTCCGGCCTCCCACTTGCTTTACATTGACTGTGCTAGCGCGTGCCCGTTCATCTAAGCCCACTCCGCAGAGGGGATGGCATAGCTTCCAGACGTTGAGGTAGGCGGGGCGCGTGCGTGTTACCCGGGCCGGCATGGCGTAAGTTGCGCCTCTCCGTCGCGGGTCTTGGGTGTGTGCGTGTCTGGGTTTCCACTGTCGCCCGCCCCTCTCACCGTGTCTTGAGTGGTCCCGCTAGTGAGTCCGGCGAGTCGTGGGGATAGGCGTCGAAGGAGTAGTGGTTACGGGGCGCGTGCGCGCGCAGCTTAGGACTTAATCATTAGTGTTTAAAAGTCCAGTCATGTGAACTGCGAAAAACCGGAACTGGACCGGACCGAAACCGATTGCAACCGGACTTCCGGTTGCAGTTCTCGGAATCTGAGTAATCAGCCGGTTTCGGTTCATCGGAATCCGGTGCCCGGAAAAACCGCTAAAGGCCGGTTGGGACCGGTCTCAACCGGTCTTTTGCAACCGGTCTTTGATTGGTCATTCACACGCGTGAGCCTCGAGCCACGTACTTCCCGCTAGCAACTACGACGACAACAGTAGCGTCGTTGGGCTCCTCTGCCCATTAGAGCTTGGACCCCAGACGACAACGACCTCAGTAACAGCAGCAGCCGCAATGGCGACTGCAGGTGCTCTGCCAACGCAGCCCCGCAACAACCACTGCGACGACTCGGAACCCGGTCGTCGCACTTCCACCGCCGCTGACGCACTGACGACTCATATCTTTGTATGTCCTCACCACTTTCTTTCTTCCGCTCTCTGCTACGATGTCCCAGACAGACTCAAGCTCACTAATATTATGCCGGCGTCGACGACGACGACGGCGGCAGGCTCTCCATCAACCCGTCCTCAAGCTGCGTGCACCGCCATCCATGGCGACGACGGTGGGCACGCCCCTCACGCAGCTGCGAGGTACGTGACCCATTGACCACGGCGGCACTCTTCCACTCACGACAATGGCCCTGAGCTGCCCCTTCCACCACCACCGCCACCGTCCAATCGCCCCAGCCTCAACTACACCAACAACGACAACGGCGGCAGCGGGCAGTCAACCCACGCAGCGCTCCGCCGCCGACTATTACTGTCACTCTGCCAACGACGACGGCCGTGATCATGACAAGGCGACAACAAATCCTGGCGAGGATGCGACGACGACAACAACAGTTGCACCAACAACTACGCTGACGACGGTGACGGGGCAGTCGGTACACCGCCAACTACGACCACTACGCCAGCGACGCCGACAGCCACGACGTCGACGAGGCAATGACGACGACATGCCGACGACGACGACGACGACTGCCGTGGCGATGACGGCCACGACAAGTCGTCGACAACCACCATGAGGACAACGAGGACAACAACTCGACGGAGGCGGTGGCGGGCCTGACCCCGCCTAGCTTTTCCGTCGGTTTTCAGTCCCGGATGAGCGGTGTCGTCGCCAGCGGCAGCAGCAGTGGTAGCATGTGCCCCGCAGACGCAGCTGCAAGCCATGCAATTCCATGTATGGAGTAGAGTAATTAGATGGTATTGCCACTAGATACTTAGACTATGTTAGGGTTCTCGACATGTACAGTAGCTTATTACATCAATACATAGTCGGTTGCAGTCGGTTTATGGAGGTTGTGGTCGGCTCAGGGTGAACCAGTTCAGACCGAGAGAGTCGGTCTTAGTGAAACATTGCAACCGGCAACAACCGGTTGTTGCAGGTTCAGTCCGGTTTTGGGCAAAAGAGGTAAAATCGAAAACCGGTTCCGGTCCGGTTTGTCCAGATTAGGGCAAAAAACCGGACCAAGTCGGACTTTTAAACACTATTAATCATAACACTTCGCGGTTGGAGAATTAATAGTGATGTATTATAAAATGGAGCACGTGGTGAGGTTATGGGACGCGAGAGTGGTTTTAAACGAGAGGAAAGAGTGATTTACGAGCGAACGCGGACAACGAGAGAGTGCCCGATAATGGGAAAGGGCAAACGCGATTGCATCACGTTTGAGCTCCTTTATACTATTCATACAAGTAGACTACTCTGTAAAGTAAACCGACGTTTTGTGACGCACAGACAGCGTCATATTGTTACAGTAAGGAAACCCGAGAGCGGACGATAAGCACACACATACCGACACACGGGAACACAGCGCGGACATACGCGCACACGACGATAAACACAAAACGTACCGAAACACTTTCGCATACCGAGAAGGAGAACACGTCAATTCACCAGCACATTCATAAAAAATCGTCAAATACCCAGGGGGTGTAAGCGCAATGCCCTCTCCAGCGCCCCAGGGTGGTGGCTTAAGGCCCAGAAACCTCGGGAAGGATCAATTAAATCTCTTCAAGGCTGTGTCGCGTGACGAAGGCGCAGGAAGGGTAAATAACACGATCCCACACGAAGACCCTGGATTCACGTACCATTCTGTGCAGTCTGACTCCGCTGCTTACTTTCAACCGCATCCCTCGCATTTGGTCGCTTTCTCTTGCCCCTAGAATTTTGCGGAACGGCGCGTTTCAGACGAGGAGCCAGGGTTGCAGAGGTGGTGATGCGCCGGTGGTGTGTTGGCACGCAGGCGCTTGTACTCCCGCGACTTGGGCGCTCGTTCTGCTCACGCGCGTCGACGCCTGCCTCACACTCGCACCTCCAATACCGAACTCCAAACGGTGAGTGACCCCATACTCTTGCAAACCAGCAACTTTCTTACCAGGCCAAGATGTTCTTGCATATCGCCCACTCGCTCCTGAAGCTCGCCTGGAAGTGGATAAAAAAAGGTGTGGTTATACCTCTTAATAACCAGGTGAGTCGCCTCCTCTGCTCTATCGACCGTTGCTTACCATCTATAGATGAGAAAGAAGGGATGGCGCATGGAATTTACTTTCACCGTGCGCCTCAACATCGCCACCCGATCGGGCGACATTTTCGACCGATCCCTGCCGCTGCGACTCGCTTTACCCCGGGGCGTAGTGGCGGCCCCTGGAGAGGGCGCCGAGCAAGTTTGAGCTCATAGGGGGAATCCTATATAGAAATTAAGTCAAATCGTCTGCGTATCTGTAGTCGTGCGTTGCGTGAACTTCACCGCCTGAGCGTTAGTTGTCTGCGCTTTTGCGGCAGTTATCTGACGTTATTTGTGCACTCGGAGTGGGCGAAGCAATCGAGCGAAACCTACATTTGAGTAGATCTAGAGTTCGCGCTCGCTGCGAGCGATCCCGAGCATTGGTTGTCTGCGCTTTCGCGGCAGTTATGTCTTCCGCACTCGGGTGAGTGGCCCAGTGTCGGCGAAGCAATCGAAAACTTCCGACCGATTTAATCAATACAAAGTTACGATTACGAGGCTCTGAGTAACTAAAAGAGTAATGATACAGGATTGCTCGATGTCTTTGCCACGTATGCAGAGGTGCACCGAGACTCGGCCGAGTCAAGTGTCAAGTCGTATTTTGCCGGTGGCTATCGAACGGCTATCGTTCGCAGATATTTGTATCGACATGGATATCAGGACTCTAAAAAACAGGAAGATTGGCCAGAAGCAACCAGGATGAATGATCAGCAACTATCACAACGTCATATATCGCAGCGCTTACCATCAAACTGGTCAATTGGCATCTTGGGTCCACAATAAGATTAACGCCGCTGAACATCCAGGAGCGTACACACCTCTAGCTTTGCCCTTGGCTTCCGGTTCTTTATCCTTCTGCTGTTGATCTTTCTTGGCTTTTTGTGCTCTGTTTTTCAAGCAAATACGTAGGTAATCGTGTACAACCCAATTTCCTTCATACTCGAGGAGGACGGGAAATTCTTTGGAGGCCTGCTTATGTGATTAATTGCACGTCCGCTTGGTCAGAAAAGATCAATATCGTACCATCTCACAGACAAGAGTAAGTTTATTCATAGATCTTGTTGCTTGAGTAGAATAGGCGAGAGACGTATCCAAATATTCGTCGGCCAAGGAACTTACCCTTTCCTAAGAAAAATCTGAGTACGACAGCCGTGTTACAAACGAGTAGATTATACCCTGATTTTTTGGTAAAGTCCATCTTCCCACCCGTGCTGTTGTTCGAGGATATCTCTAAGGGTGTACCCCCCACGACCGACACGGCCGACTTCCCCCGAAGGCTTCGGTATGAGTGATGGAGACGCAGTCGGTGTGAGCGGCGACGGAGGTGGGGACGACCCATCTGCGGAATCATTTTCCAACCTTTTTTGGAACACACCCCTCATGGCGTGAAAGAGCGGAGGAACCAGCTCCGGGCTGAAACTACATCGCATCGAGCTAGGAGGTAAGTGAGGAAGGAAGCGGCGACGCTGGCGAATGGTTGAACGCATGCAAGGCATTGTATGAAGTGGTGCTCATACCCCTCAGATCGTCGTGACATTTAAAGTCACCGAAATAAGCATCGAGTGGATATTTGCGGGTGCGTTGGAAATATTAGTTAATCACCAAGAACAAAGAAAGTGCGACGAAGCAATGGAGTAGCATTCTGGGGAGATAATAGCATTGAGTGGGAACTCCGATGTTGTTGTATTTGCCAACCCCTGGTTATTATCCACGAAACAAGAAAAACAAAGCCAAGAGAAAGCCAATGTTAGCGGATGTCGAAAAAGAAAGAAAAAATACAAGAGCGCTGTGACAATGCCCGGTGATGTACAAGCGAATAAGATGGCCTACTTTGTAGTCCATGAATGGGCAGTCCCTAGCTACGGGTTGCGTGTTGTGAAGACAAAATATAAGCCTATCGGCGCTATGAAGATGTTGGATGGACAGTAGAAAAACCTACGTGCGAGAGATTAAGATAGACCGAAAGAACCACCACCATGCCTGCCTGCTACTGCACGTACTCCAGCTGTAATGGCCAACTTGTTGACGACAAGACTAGAAAGCGTCATGAGAGGTTTGACAATTCACAAGCGTATCACAAGCAGGTCGAGGTATGCCGTCACTGTCACTTTGACTTTACCCACTATCCCTAGTAAATCTTGTTCCAGTACAACGCGAACGACGTTCAAGACCATCCAGAACTTGAACTTCAAGGCACCATTCCCAGGCCATCTCCTCCGATCGACGGGGCCACCTGCAAAGTGGAACAAGTGGAATCACGCGAGGAACATATCCGGCACTATCGAACCAGTACCTCTACATTGCAGTCTTTAGTTGAGCTGGAGCAAAGAGTCACAACCCAGAGAAGGGCTATACAGGCCCTGAAGAATCGGGTTCCAGCGTCACCACCGACTCGATCATTGCTCGACGAGATCAAGACGCACCGGATAGAAATGGAGGCGACACTGGCTACCCTCACTGTTCTCTGGTGCAGTGACGGTTCAGTGGCGACGCGCGTGAAGGGGGACTTGGAGCTGCAATTGCAGGAGGGCATCGAGGACACGAAGCGGTTGAAGCGTGTACTCACCAGCACCCCAGTTGGTCCCAACAAGTGTAAACTAGTAGTTGACATCGAAAAACCAGGTGAGGATCTCAACCATGAATATACAATACACCATACTGACGTTAAAAACAGACAAAGATTTTATCCGCTCCTTGGAAGGTTGCGACTCCCTTTTACAGCGAAGTTTATTCCAAGTGCTTGTCCAGGACAGTCTGGACCACTCAACTCGGCACTCAAGCAACTTCAGGTTGAAGTCATTGAAGGACGATTTCGCAAAAACTATGGGCAAAAATTTGTCGCTCGCCGATGATGAATTCCTTCGAACCTTTCCGACCGACATCAGAGTTGCTCGGAAAATGCTCGGAGCCCCAAAAATCGTCACTTACGCTTGTTGTCCAGCATGCAGCTCTTTATATCCTCCACTAGATGAAGATGGTGTCCCCACATATCCGTATGAATGCACCAGTGGACCATGTCAAATTCGGGGCGGTTGCGACCTGCTCAAGCTGGGATCAACACCACACCGGAAGAGCATCGGCGTACCTAAACGACCATTCGTGATGCAAGACTTCCATGACTTTGTGGGACGCCTACTCTCCAGACCGGGAGTGGAGGCTGCCATTCAACGGTCGGGAGAACGGGTGCGCGACGACACTGTCGAGGATATACTCACCGCGGAGGGCGTTAGGGAAATGAAAGGCCCGGACGGCGCACCTTTCCTCTCTGGTGGGCAACACACAGAACTTCGCCTTCTGTGGTGCCTCTCTGTAGATTTCTTCAACCCATATCACAACAAGATTGCTGGAAAAGTTGCTTCGGTGGGGTCTATGGTTCTGTCTTGCCTCCTATTGCCGCCAGATATGCGGCATAAAATCGAGAACCTGTGCCTCGTTGGCGTCATTCCCGGGCCCCGTGAGCCTTCAGGGGAGGAAATTGACCATTTCTTACGCCCTCTCGTCGAGGTCATGAAGGAGTCCTGGACACATGGAGCAATATACAGGACACACGAATACCCTCATGGCCGACTTGTACGATCGGCAATCGCCCTCTCCGTAAACGACTTGCCGATGGCACGGAAAATTATGGGTACCGCAAATTACGTCGATAAAAGTACTGCAAGAGAGGAACATTTCGACTCCTGGAAAGTACGCACCTTCCAAAGGGTCCAAGAAGATGCCCAGAAATGGCAGAGTGCAACATCAGCGAAGGAGCGCAAGCGACTATACAGCAAAACCGGCGTACGTCACTCAGTCTTGATGGAACTAGAATACTGGGACCCGACCACCATGGTGCCAGTTGACTGCATGCACAACCTCTTCATCGGCTTACTGCAGTACCATGCTCGAAAGGTGCTCGGAATGGACTCGACAGGATCTCGAAATGAAAAGGCCACGGAGACGCTCAGGCAAGTAGAAAACGCAAGAGAGACGCTATCACATGCAAGCCTAGAATCGCTTGATTCGAAAAAGCTGACGGTCGACGTGCTGAGGATCCTCTGCGAAGAAAGGGGCATTAGCGTCGGGCAATCCAAAGGGCTCCGTAAAAGGGATCTAATGGAGTTACTGAAGGTACGAAAACGCTCTCACCTCGCCAGACGAACTCACGTGGCGTGGGTAATTAGGAATCCCTTTCAAGAGGGGTGACGCGTTCTGCCTCATCAGACATCATTGGTGAGGGAATCATACAGGAGATTGTCCAAGGACGGTCAGCTTTCAAGACATTGCTAGAGATGGGTATTTCTCAAGACGATTTGAAGGCGATTCGGGATGATATAGCGGCTACTGTTCGCCCACGATGGCATGCCGCCCCTCCAGCCAACTTAGGTCAGGTATCCCACGGAAGCATCAGTGTTTTGACGTGTTACTTTCCTCACTGGTACCAGCTGGCCCCAGCTGGTACCAGCTGGTACAACCCCCAAAAGTTAGCCAAAGTTAGCAAGTTGACCAGTTGACAGGCCATGTCAAATCTTCAACAATCTCCTTACAGAGCGATGACCAGCCTGCTGACCAGTTCACAAGCTCAACAAGTTGATCAAAATGGCAATTAAGTGTATCAGTTATATCACACATTATCATATCTATTAGTTATACCATATATTAGTCATATAAATATATTAGTCAAATATCTCTTACCAAATATATGTCATATCATAGTCAGGTACCAAGTTACAGTCACACCAAATTTGCCACATTTAATGCATAAAAATAATATATTATTTAAAACAAATACATGCTATTAGTACTACTGTAGGGTGGAAGTATGGAGGCGCGGATGGGGTCGGGGTCGTGACAGGTTGGCGGGGTGTTGCGCGCCGCGTTGGGGCGACGTGGCGGGTCGGCGGAGGCGGGGTCTTGGTGTGGCGGTGAGTTGGCGTGTTGCGCGTCGTGTCGGGGTGGCGTGGGGGTCGGTGGTATGGCTGGGGCCTTGCGTGCCGCGTTGAAGAGGCGTGGCGGGTCGGTGGGGTGTTGCGCGCCGCGTTGGGGCGACGTGGCGGGTCGGCGGTGGCGGGGTCTTGGCGTGGCGGTGAGTCGGCGTGTGGCGGGGTGGCGTGGAGGTCGGTGGTGGCTGGGGCCTTGCGTGCCGCGTTGAAGGGGCGTGGCGGGTCGGTAGGGTCTTGCGCGACGTGGCGGGGTCTTGGCGTGCCATGTTGGGTCGGCGTGCCGTGAGTCGGCGGATGGCGGGATGTTGCGCGCGTGTCGGGGTGGCGTGGGGGTCAGCAGTGGCGTGGCGTTGCGTGCCGTGTTGGGGCGGCGTGGTGGTGGGTTGGCGGTCGAGGTCTTGCGTGCCGTGTTGGGGCGGCGCGGTGGGTTGGCGGTGGCGGGGTGTTGGGGCAGGGATAGAAGTGGCTCGCGTGCACGAATGGCCTGCAATGTCCGGGGTGAGCGGGAAACAAAAAAGAAGAAAAAAAAAAGAACTTATCATATTCATTCGGCCGAAGGTCTTGCGCGCCGTGTTGGGGCGGCGAGGGGGGTTGGCGGTGGCGGGGTCGGGGCAGGGACGAATGAAGGTGGCTCGCGTGCACGAATGGCCTGCAACGTCCAGGATGAGCGGGAAAAAAAAAAGAAGAAAAAAAAGAAATCTTAACTTATACATTGGGCCGAAGGTCTTGCGTGCCGTGTTGGGGCGGCGCAGCGGCTTGGCGGTGGCGGCGTGTTGCGAGCCATGTCGGGGCGGCGTGTTGGGGCGGGGACAAATGGAAGCGGCTCGCGTGCACGAGGGGCCGGCAATGGCCTGCAACGTTCAGGTTGAGCGGGAAAAAAAAAAGGAAGAAAAAAAACAGAAAACGTATCTTGCTGCACTGGGACGAAGCCCAGTGCGTCATCTGCCGCGTCTTGACCACGAGTGAGGATGGGAGAGGGGCTTGAAAGGGTGAGTCTGGAGAGGCCGGACGAGGGGTGGAAGTGGGAGCACATTGACAGGCAGGAGGAGTAAGGACGTCGCAGCACGACTTAGTCAGAAAATTGTGTCGAGCGGAGGCTTAATCTGTGGCGTGGGAATGTGTGTCGTTCACGAGCACTCGTGACGCGACAACTGGAAGCCTGAACGGCCTGAACACCCGTTTCTCTCCCGACATGGCTCACAACATGCCACCACCGCCAACCCGCCACGCCTCCCCAACACGGCACGCAAGATAAGTTTTTTTTCTTTTCTTTTTTTTTTTCCCGCTCACCCTGAACATTGCAGGCCATTGCCGCCCCCTCGTGCACGCTCGCCACCTCCATTCGTCCCCGCCTCGATACGCCGCCCCGACATGGCTCGCAACATGCCACCACCGCCAACCTGCCACGCCGCCCCAACACGGCACGCAAGATAAGTTTTTTTTCTTTTCTTTTTTTTTTCCACCTCACCCCGAACGTTGCAGGCCATTGCCGCCCCCTCATGTACGCTCGCCACCTCCATTCGTCCCCGCCCCGACATGGCTCGCAACACGCCACCACCGCCAACCCGCCACGCCGCCCCAACACGGCACGCAAGATAAGTTTCTTTTTCTTTTCTTTTTTTCCCACTCACCCTGAATGTTGCAGGCCCTTGCCACCCACGCGAGTCATCTCCACTTGGCCCCGCTCCAGCATGCCGCCCCGACATGGCTCGCTGACACCCCGCCACCGCCGCCCCAACACTGTACCCAACACCCCGACCACCAACCCACCACCACGCCGCCCCAATAGGGCACGCAACATCCCGCTACCAGCCAACCTCGCCGACCTGCCTCAACGCGGCACGCAAGGCCCAGCCACCACCGACCCCCACCCCACCCCGACACGGCGCGCAAGACCCCGCCACCAGCCGACTCACCGCCACCCCGACTCAACACGCCAAGACCCCGACCACGTCACGCAAGACCCCGCCACGCCGCCTCAGCAGGCACGCAAGGCAGCCACCACCAACCCCCGCGCCACCCCGACACGGCGCGTGCGACCGCGCCACCCCCCCCACTCACACGCCAAGACCCCGCCACGCCGCCTCAACACGGCACGCAAGGCAGCCACCAACCCCCACGCCACCCCGACACGGCGCGCGCGACCACGCCACCCGCCGACTCACCGCCATCCCAACCCAACACGGCACGCCAACACTCCGTTCCGTCACGTCGCCAGCCCGCGACCACAACCACGAAGACGACGCCTGACCTGTAGAGGGTACTCAGTACTTACAATGTACATATTTTAGCTTTTGTTTTTTGTATTGTAGTAATTGAAATATATATATTTCATCTATCAGAAAAAGTGGGAACTTATTACAATATTATATTGCCTTTTAAATGGTTATAATATCATTATAAATAGCTTATTTTTTCTGACATATTATTTTATTTTAGCAATAAAAAGATATTAAAAAATAGAGCAATGTTATGTTTAACTTGCCAACTTGTCCAACTTGCACCACTTTCCTGCTGGTGCACCAGCAGAAAGTTGAGCAATCCCTGGCAGTAGCATGTCAACTTGCTGATGCAAGTCATTGACGAAGTAAGCGGGCAACACGTAAGTCTAGGTCCATATCGCCAACGACGAACTCATGACCGGTTCAGATCAATATCAATGTAAACGACATAACGGTATCAGGTGTCCAGGCCGCTACTCTTCCTAAGACCGAGAAGCGTCGCATTTGGGAGGGGAAGCGAGTAATAATCACCAGAGGCTCCCTCAAGGGCTATCGTGGCCTCATCAAGGCCGAGGATCCTATTGGCGTTCATGTTGAATTGGACGCGAAGGTAGCACTGCATGGTCAGGCAAGGCAGCACTTTCAGTTTGGTGAATTCGGATTGGAGTGCGCACTGTGTTGTGTCCGCTACTGCCCCATCTCACAAACCTGACAGACCCATTGCAATGCCAGTGGCATCACCGAGTCGTCTGAATCGTACACCCCCTCCAGAAGACGTGGCTCGTGCCATCACACCAGATCCAGCAGAACCCGAGGAGAGCACAGTATACCCTCAGAGCTCGCCTCAAGGACCAGGTGAGTCATCGGTGATCATCGAATGTTTTGTGTGCTTATCCCGAGTAAGCCCCGACACATTGGCTCTTTGTGGAAGAAATCCAGGGAGCGGTAAGGGAGGAATGCATTCCATTTCATGTTTGGGGCATTCCAGCGTCGTCTCCACATGCTAGTTTGAATGGGCTTGCCGCAAAGACGGTACCTGTGACAAGCCAGAAGACCACACCAGAACCGAATGAAGTTGTCGTTTCGGTTGTTCATAAGAGGAAACCAACTCAAGTCTCCATCAACCCATCAAACCTCATACCTTGGATACCGTCTGAAGGGAATAAAGTAGTCATTACCGGACACCGTTGGATTGGACAAGTGGGGAAACTACTCAAGCTGGAACGTGGATCCTGCACCATTAAGCTTGAGTCTTCTGGCGAGATCGTACACTGTGCAGTCGAGGATGTCATGAATGTACTAAAAAGATAATTACACTATTATAGACTCGTGCACGCATCTCGACAAATTTCTGAAGTCAATTATTATTCGCGTCCTCCCTATTGACCGACGGTCCAACGAGGCGAGCCGGTTCTCCGACTCCAGAGGGAAACGAGGGAGCGGATATGGAGGCGAAACAAGCTGCCGAGTGACTCGTCGGACGCCAAGTAACTTCCCCAGGTGTTGAGAGAACGGCAGAGTGGGGCGGCAGAGTGCCTCATGGCTCCTAGAATGCGGCAGAATCCGCTCGTTAGGCGAGAACTACAAATAGGTAAATCCCGTGTTTTGTCCTCAGTTTTCTCACCATACCACTTGCGAGATGCCAAAACAACCATCATCGAGCCCATGACGCAAATCCTTGCTATTGACTCGGTAGAACCCATGTGCAAAGTTGGCGTGTGCATCGGCAAAGCCCGTGTGGGCCCATTATAGTATAAAGTGTATATATACGTATGGGCCCAGGAAGTTGTGTTGTGAACGATCTCGTATGGGCCGATAAGTTGTCCACAATATTCCTGACGCAAAGTTGGTGTGGGCCCACATGATCAGTGCAGCTAGTAGGACAAATGCCGTCCAAACCACTCGCATCGGCCCACAATGCACACGTACTGTCCCTGCCGATGAGATGGTAATGGCCCATAACAGGTAGAACACCTCCCAAGCAAAGGCCTCGGATGGGCCCAGGATGCACATGCATTTATTCTGCTGATGAGCTTGTGTTGGCCTACAGCACCCATGAGTATATTCTGTCTATGAGCTCGCACTGGCCCACAGTGTCCTTGTGCGTTTTGTGCTGACGAGCTCATGTTGGCCTACAGTGCTCACGTGCGTATGCTGCCGAGATGCTTGCATCGGCCCGCGGTGCTCATGCACGTATTCTGCCGACAAGCTCGTATTGGCCCATGGTGCAAATGTGCGTAGTCTGCCGACGAGCATGTATTGGCCCATGGTGCTCACACACGTGTTCTGCCGACAAGCTTGTATTGGCC